>JAQZBX010042071.1:0-22138 GCA_029593785.1 Cabassous unicinctus | reverse complement strand
ACCATTTTGGCCCTCCTTTGCAGTGCCTTGCCTTGCACCCAGCGGTACCAATCACAGCATAAGCCAGGAGCATGTTTTTGCAGGTAAACAATTTAAAAAGGAAAGATATCACTATTATGATTAAGATTATAACCAGGGTGAAAGAGGCCCCAAGTTCTGAAGTGCCCAGTCCTCCTCCGAGAGCTAAGCACCTCCATTGTTGGCCACCACAATCTTCATGCTGGCTTTATCCCAACATATCCAAACCACCTATGCTAATCCCTGCTTCAGAAAAAGATTGGGGGATACAATAATGTTTATCCAAGGCCACCTCAAGCCAAAATCAATAACCAGATTTCAAGCTCTTTTACTGACAGTATGACTGGCCATAAATATATCAATATGTGATATACACTACCAAACACTGTAAACAGGGCCCATTTATTCCAATCTAAATATTTCAAATCTAAACTTCCCATTCTGTGTCTTAGCCAATACCACTAACACCAATACTCTCAGCCAAATACCCTCAAATTATTGCAAACACACATTCCAAGTGATCAGGGATGCCACACCCAAACCAGTCAGTAAGGGCACCTGCTCCTCAGATGTCTGCATAACATCAGCCTGGTTGCAACTACACAACAACTCAAATACCTATAAACCCTCCCACAACCTCTCACAACATCAATGTGGAAACCATGTATTTTCCTGTCAGGGCAGACCCCCTGGGTAATTTGCTGACTCCTATCCTAATCAACACCTCCTATTTGCCCACCAGCTGACATAACAGCTATGTACCCTTAAACATCACCTTCCTCATGCTTTGGGATACCACCAGAAGATATCTCTGGGCCTTCCACAATGCATCAACACTAAATCCAGATCGAACCAAACTATGGCCCTATCTATATCCTACAAAATGGTCACTAGCATTGAAACAACTGGATACATGAATAGTAACTGGACTTTGTCCTTCTACAAATCAATCTGGACTGTCATTTCTCTGTGGAAATTCTATACCATTTTCTCCCCTCTGAGTGGCAAGACACCTGCATGTTAGTCTATGCTGTCCCCTGGATGGTTTATACCAATATCTGAGCCACCCTACCTCTCCTCTACAACCTGTCATCTCAAAACCTAAACACACAATACACATCCCCATAAAGATCACTCCGGGCTCTTTGGAACTGCTGCAGGAGCCACCTCATTAGATCTCTCTCAACATCAATACTCACAGCTAGCCACAACCCTCACCAAACTCAGAAGAAATAGCCACAGGGTTAAAGGCACTTGACATGCAACAAAGTCCCTGGCCGAAGTAGCCATATGGAATAGAAGGACACTTGAAACTCTAACTGCTGCCCAAGGTGGCACATGTGCCTTTTTGGGAGAAGAGTGTTGTTTCTACATAAAGTTTGGGACAAATTCAGTCATCAAAGAAATTAAAAAATAAACCAAAACTTTAAAAATTCTACTTCTGTAGGAGGTAGGGCTTCCTGGATCATCTCTTTCTTCATGCCCTTTGTTTCCTTTATCATCACAGTTTTTGGTTTATTAATCTTTGTCCCTTTTGTCTTCAGAATCTTCTGACTTCATCCAGAAAACAATACAAATCCTAAAACACACATTGATGACTTCCTACACATGAGAAGGGTCAGTCAATTGCCCTAACCTTAAATTTTGCTGTTCTTGCTAGTACCCAAACCCCAGACTATTTAAGAACAAACCCTAGTCAGTCGGATGACCTGAAGTCTCACTTCAGACCCCACCATGCTGGGAGTCTAATAAATTTCTTCTCCTGAACATTGATCTGTCTCTGAGCCTCATTGAACCAGGATCTAATATTTCATTGTAAATATGTAAAATGAAATAGGAAATAGAAATGTTAAACAGTAAAAGAGAGTGTAAAGTCAGGATAGATTTACTATAACCACTTATGATAAATATAGATAGTATGGTAACAAACAATTATAAATATAAATGATAATTCTAATATAATAGAACTTAATTATAACAAAATTATAATTATTATATTCCAGCTCTAAATATTTGACATAAAAATCTCTAAGAATGAAATAAATTATTGGTTTAGTTATTCAATTTCCATTTAGGAAATAATTTTTTGGGATATTCAAATTCTTATATGGGAATTTCTCACATCTTTTTGGCATAAACTACGGTAGATAACAAGATCACTAAGAAGACCCCAATATTTGAAAATGGGGCCCATCAAAGCTCAATAAGCCAAGGGTGAAGTAAGAAATGACAACAAAAATGAGAAAATATTGACAATTCAATGATGAGACAATCTTTTCAAAAGCCACCAGGCATCCAACTTAGGAAAATGGATAAACTGTTCAAGGAATTGGTAATTGGCCTTCAGGCCCTGGCTTCCAAAATGGCTCCAAGCAGTGGATGCTGGCAAGTCAGGATCAAATACCCCTTGACTTTGTGGGCCCACAGCAAAGCTGCTGCTGGGTGGTGGCTGCCTACAGGCTTAGAGACTGTGCACTCCTTTCCTCCAACATAGGGATCCCCAGTGGGCATTGTTCTAATACATATGCCCCCAAATTACTTGGGGCTGGGGGGCATGGAGGAAGGACTCTTTTGAAAAGAAATCATCTAGAAACAAGGTAATGCTGAAAAGGTAGACAAGAATGAGAGGGAAAATAAGCACGTCTTTGAACAAAGTAATCAAATTCTAATTCTGTTTTGTAGTGGGGGTGTGGTGTTGGTTCAAATATAGAAATAAAATGAATAAACCATTAGGCAAACTCATGATTATGTGGGGGAAATGAAAACACAGCTCTGATCCAAACACATACACACACAAAATATGCACAACAACCATGACATGCTGATAATGGAGGAATATGGAAAAAGTGTGCCAAATATATGGTATGGACCATGGTCAGTGGTAATAGTCTGATGATATTATCTCATAATCTGTAACAAATATTCCACCATGATGTGGTGTGATGATGGAGGATTGTTGTATGGGAATTCTGGCCAAGTGCATTATTGTTTTGTTAGTTCACATCTTCTGTAATGAAAATTTATTGATAAAAATAATAATGGGGCATTGGGGAAAAATACAACAAATGGAAGATATGGACTCTAGTTATGCACATATTCTCTCATGCACATATTTGGTGTATTTAAAATAGAAAAACAAGTTTTAAAATACCTGGTAAAATACAAAATTTATAATAAGAATTAATATCTATTATTATTTTCATATAAATGATTAGCTAAGAGTGACAGCATTGCTCAAAACATAAACTAAATGTGCCTTGAAAATCAAAGTTTTTAGCTCTTTTTAAAGAACAGCCTTTAAGAACAAGAGACTCCAATGATTTCATTTAGTACTGAATACATTTTGTACAAAATTTTTAGACAAGTTTGTCTTTTCTTAGTAAAATAAATTATGTTAACTACACTGTGAGAATAATGATAAGAAAGTTCCAAATGATTCTCTCTGATTCCTTAACTTTTTAATTATCCCACTTTTGATTTGAAAATTTAGAGGCGATCTTTATGAATTATTTTAAGAATCTTTACTTGATTGATAGAAAGCTCTAGCTATTGTTGCAAGGAAAACACTTCTGATTTGTCTCCATATCCTTTGAGTTTTTCTCATGTATAGAGGGACTCTGATGCAGTTACCCATATATAAATTAATACTGTTGTGTTATATTCTACTTCTTTAGAAAGTATTTGAAATAAAATGAAAGATATTTTTGCAAAGAATGAAAGGGGCAAACACAGAGACACACTCACACATATACACACAAGAAAAGGGGTCCAACAGCTCCCCACCCTCAAACTCTCTCCTATGGCATGCAGAAACCCCTGCCCAAACCCAATGGGGAAAATTAATTTGTAGGCTGAACAAGGAGATATAGACCAACTTGATTATACACCAAATGTTGGGTGGGTGATGGGGAAGGTTCAGAAAAATCAAGGACTGAATCCTTCAGCGAGAGAGTAAAGCTCTCCATCTCTATGCAACCAAGATCACAGACTCCATCTTTAAAGAGCAACCAAAGGAAGACCTGACCAGAGAAGTTAATAAATCCAAAACCTTGTGTATAGCTCTCACCACCAACTTTAATATATTTTTTATTGAAGGATATTATTCTTACATGAACATACAAAAAAAAAAACATAAATTATTTAGTAAAAGTTGTGAACTTACAAAATAAACAGGCATAACACTGTACAGGGGTCCCATACATCACATCTCCACAAACACCTTGCATTGTTGTGATCTGTTTCTTACATACTAGGTAAGGGTATGGTCAATATATTACTAACTATAGTCAATAATTCACATTAAGTGTATTTTTCCATTAAAACACCTTATTTTTTTTAAACAAGTCTATTTTTGATACATATTAATAAAGCATGCAATTTATCCAAAGTGTACAATCAGTGGTGTTTGTTATATTCACAGAGATGTGCATTCAACACTTCAACCATTATGAAACCTTTTCATTATTTCCAGATTAATAATAAAGATAAAGCAAACAAACTAACAAACAAGGATATTCCTTCCCTCTCAATCTCTCTATTTCCTTTGCTGTGCATAGCTGCCATTTTGGCTATTCTTGCACAAAAATTTATTTATCAAGCAGTTTTACTGAGGTATATTCACATACCATATCATCTAGCCAAAGTGTATAGTCAATGGCTTTTTTTTGCTGTTCAAAAGACCTTTATTGTAAAAATTTGTAAATTAAAATAGAAAATAGAAATGGTAAATTGTAAAAGACACTGTAAGGTCAGGTTAAATTTAATATAGTACATTATAAGAAAAAGATTGTATGTCAACAGCATTTATAAATGTAAATAATAATTCTAATATAATAGAAATTAATTATAACAAAATTCAAATTTTTATATTTCAGTCCTGACTATTGGATATAATCTCTAAAACTGAAATAAATTTTGGTTTAGTTATTCCGTTTTCATTGAGGCCATAATTCTTTTGAGATAATCAAATTCCTATTTGGTAATTCCTCACCCTATTGGCATAAATTACTGCAAATAACAAGATCATTAAAACAACCCTAATATTTAAAAACAGGGACTCTTAGAGCTCAGTAAGACAAGCATTGAGGAAGAAATGACAACCAAAATGAGAAAATATTGACAACTCAGTGATGAGGCAATCTAACCAAAAGCCACTAGATACATCCAAACTTAGTGGAATGGATAACCTGTTCAAGGAACTACAAATTGGCTTTCCAGCCCTGGGTTCCAAATTGGCTCCCAGCAGTGGAGGATGGCAGGCAGGGTAAGGGTACATCTCTAATTTGCCGGGCCACAGAAATGCAGCCACTGGATGGTGCCTGACAACTGGTTTAGAGAGTATGCTCTCCCTTCCTCCACTGCAGGGATCCCCGGTGAGCATGGCCCAAACATACCTGCTGCCAATTTGCTTGGGGACAAGGGGCATGAAATTGGGACTTTTATGAAAAGAAATCATCTAGAAAGAAAGCAATGTTGAAAGGGCACACAAGAATGACAGAAAATAAGCGCATCCTAGAACAAAGAAATTAAGTTCTAATTTTGTTTGTAGTGGGGTGTGGTGGTGGTTCAAATATAGAAGTAAAATGAATAAACCACTAGTCAACTCATGATTATAGAGGAAAAATGAAAACACATCAGCAGTCTAAACAGACACACACAAAATACACAAAACACGATATGTTTATAATGTGTGAGCATGGAAAAAGTGTGCCAAAAGTATGATCTGGACCATGGTTAGTGGTAAGAGCCTGAAGATATTATCTCATAACCTGTAACAAGTGTTCCACCACAGTGTGGTGTGATCATGGAAGATTGTTGTATGGGAATGCTGACTGAGTGCGTGATTGTTTTGTTAGTTCACAGCTTCTGTCACAAAAATATAAATTCAAAAATAATAATAGGGTGGGATGAAGGAAAATACACCAAATGAAAGTTATGGACTCTAATTAGTAGTAAGATTTTGATGATATTCTCCCATGCACATATTTGGTATATTTAAAATAGAAATACAATTTTTAAAATATCTGGCAAAATTCAAATTTTAAAATGAGTTAAATATCTATTATCATTTTCATATAAATTATTAGCTGATTGACAGCATTGCTCAAAATATAAATTAAATGCGTTTTTAAACTGAATGATTTTGGCCCTTTTAAAGGTCCAGTCTTTAAAAACAAGAGACCCCAATGATTTCTTTCATAATGAATGCATTTTTACAAAATTTTTGTACAAGTTTGTCTTTTTTTTTAATTTAATTAAAAATGTTAAGACACTAACTTAGAGAATAAGAAAGCTCCAAATGTTTTTCTCTGATTCCTCAATTTTTAATAATCCCACTTCTGATTTTATAATTAAGAGGAGACCTTTGTAAATTACTTTAGGAATCTTTACTTGATTGATAGCAAGCTGTATCTTTTCTTTCAATAAAAGCATTTCTGATTTGTCTCCATATCCTTTGAGTTGTTCTCATGTACAGAGTGCTTTGGATGCAGATACCCATATATAAATAAATGCTGTTGTGTCTTCTTCCTACTTCTTTAGAAGTTATTTGAAATAAAATGAAAGTTATCCTTACAAATAAGTAAGGGGCAAACAGAGAGACACACTCACACATATACACTCAAGCACAGAGGCCCAAGAGTCCCCTACCCTCAAACTCTTCCCTATGGCATGTGGAGGCCCCTGTCCAAACCCAATAGGGAAAAGTCATTTGTAGGTTGAACAAGGAGATATAAACCTACTCAACTATTCACCAGATGTCAGGTGGGTGATGGGGAAGTTTCATAAAAAGCAAGCTCTGGATCCTCCAGTCAGAGTACAGCCCTACATCTCTATTCACCCATGATCACAGCCTCCATCTTTGAAAAGCAACAAGTGGAAACCCTGATTACAGAAATAATTAAATCCAAAACTTTCATGTATTCACTCTCATTTAATATATTTTTATTGAGGGATATCATTCATACATGAACATATATAAACATGAAATATATAGCAAAAGTTGTGAACTTAAAAAATAGCACCATATACACACCCCCACTAAGACCTAATATTTTGATCCATTTGTCATTCAGCCTTTCAATCATTATTTAACTTCCATTATTTAATAGTAATAATAATAAAGAAAAACAATAAAACACTCTCAGTGTCTCTGTTTCTCCTGCTGTACATAGCTGCTATTCTGGCTATTCTTTCAAAAATATTTATCAAACAGATTAATTGATATATATTCACATATGATATCATCTAACCAGAATGTATAATCAATGGCTTTTTCAGCTGTTGAAAAGATTTTTATTGTAAATTTGTAAATTAAAATAGAAAATAGAAATGGTAAATTGTGAAAGAAAGTGCAAGGTCAGGATAGATTTAATATAATCCATTATTAGGAAGAGGTTGCATGTCAACAAACATTTATCAATGTAAATAATTCTTATATAATAGAAATTAATTATAACAAAATTCTAATTTTTATATTTCAGCTATAACAATTGGGGATAATCTCTAAGAATGAAATAAATTATTGGTTTAGTTATTCAATTTCCATTGAGGACATAATTCTTTCCAGATAACCAAATTCCAATTTCAGAATTATTTACATCTTATTGGCCTATAATACTGCAGATAGTAAGATCACTAGAAAGACACCAATATTTCAAAACTGGGCCCCTCACATCTCAGTAAGCCAAAGGTGAAGCAATAAATGACAACAAAATGGAAAAAAATATTGACAAAAAATGATGAGAAAATCTTATCAAAAGCCACCAGATACCAGATTTATCAGAGCCTATCACAATGGAAAACCTGTTCAAACAACTGGAAATTGGCCTTCCAGCCATGGGTTCCAAAATGGCTTCTGGGAGCAGAGGCTGGAAGGCAGGAACATGCTACCCCTCAACATTGTGGGCCCACAGAAATGCAGCTGCCAGGTGTTGCCTGGCAACTGTCTTAGAGAGTGTGATCTCCATTCCCCCACTGCAGGGATCCCCAGTGGGTGCCATCTGAACATGCCCACTCCCAAATTGCTTAGGGCCAGAGGTCATGGAGGTGGGACACTTTTGAAAAGAAAGCATCTAGAAAGGCTATTTTCACAGTTCAATATATGAATCCAGTGTTTTAACAACGTTTGTACTTCAATATCAGTACATAACTGTACATAGGGTTGGAAGAGGGACCAGATGAACACGGAATTTGTGGGTATGTTGTTGAAAGTACTAAGTTGGGAATGTTCTTTTGGCAATATAACAAGGAAGGGTTATTGGTTTAGGGTGTTGAATGGGGGGCATTCAGGACACAGCACACATGGAGCAAGCTTCTAGGGAGTGTATGAGTGATCATTTTGTCATAATGTGTTTTATCAGAGGGTGGAGACCCACACAATGAGCAGGAAGGAGTTGGACTCCCATACTCAGGAGGACCGATTTATTCACCTCTCTATTTAGAGGTGGGGTATCTTAAGAGCATGGGTGTTTCCTAAAAGGGAAGGACAAACCAGTGTGTTAAACCTCAGTGGTGTTGCATGTAACTATGAATCTTGTCATCCAAGGAGTGGAGTCAGTGGGTCACCATGGGCTCTGAGGTGAAGGCGAGGGAAGAATAGAATAGATCAAATAGGGAGTACTTAGTGGGCAATGAAAATGTTCTACCTGAACTTAAAATGATGGACACAAGCCATGTTAAATATCATCAGAATTTGTAAAAGTGTAAGGTCTAAAATGGAAACCATAATGTAAACCATTGACCATGTTTAGTAGCTATATGTTTTGCTATGTGTATATCAGTTATAAGAAAGGTATCATCTGTATTTAAAAAGGTATTAAAATGGGAAGGAAGAAAAAGGGAGGATGTTGGGTATATGAGAGTCCCCTGTATTCTGTATGTAACTTTACTGTGACTTAAAACTTCTTTGAAAACAAAAAGAAAAATAGTTAAGACACTGGCAAATAAATGGAAGAAAATGCCACTATACTGACAGGACACCAGATATTGCAGTGATGAAAGGCAAAATGTCAAAAAATATTTTTTTTTATATTTTCATTATTTTTTAATATCCCAATCTTTTAATTTTATTATATTTTTAGTTTATTTTTTTAATTTTCATGTATTATATTTCTTATATTTAAACATTATTATTTCATTTTCCTATTAATTGTATTTGGCTATTTTAATGGTTTCATTTTTGAGGAAGCTTTGGATCACAGAAGGGTTACAAGTTGGGCAGGGGAAGATCATTGGTGTGTGGTGTCAATGACAGGGGATACATGAGAGGAAGTTCACTGGGGCATGTATATAAAGTGTATAAACATGTTCAAATGTTCACAGGGCATTGTCACAGTGGGTGGAGACTGACACAATACCTTAGAGAATATTGAATTCCCATCCTGGAGAGCTCTGCCACATTCTCTAATGGAGTAGCCACAGTCCCCCAAGTGCAAAGGTAATGACTGGTGAAGGAGCATGATCCACTGATGGGACCTTGATATTGATGATTATGCTTATGAGCCTTTGAACTTAAAATTGAAACTTAACCTATTGTTGTGGGGTGCCTAAGAGTTGCCTCCTGAAAGCCTCCTTGTTGCTCAAATGTGGCCTCTCTATGCCAAACTCAGCATATAAATGCATTACCTTGCCCCCAGTGTGGGGCATGACTCCCTGGGATGAACCTCCCTGGTACCAAGGGATTACTACTAAGCACCATCTGCCAATGCAACTGGAAAAGCACCTCAAATAAAAGAAGGAAAAGTTAAAGACAAATGAGTTTATATGGCTAAGAGACATGCTTATAAACAACTCAGCAGGATCTCATAGACTCCCAAAGTGGATACTACCACAAATAGTGGGGCTCCTGATTGCTCTGGAGACACCCAGGTCCTGTGATCAGTGTTGGTAGCTCTGGAGTTTGATGCCTTGCCAGTGAGCCCTACTTTGAAGTTTTTGCTCCTGAGAGTGACAGTGTTGGACTCAAATATGTCTTCCTTACACATGACTCATCTGTCCCTTCTATTTAAACCTATACTTGGTGCCAGAGTTTGTAGGTGTACATCCAAGAGACATGAGTGTTTGGGCTGTCTATGTTCCATCTGGGCCTGAAACCTCAGCAGTGTTGCAACACCTACTCTACAGCTCATTGGACTCACCCGGGACAACTAACAAGGAGATGATGATGGACAATGACCATCCCAAGGGACAGAGAGAATCTGCAATTGCAAGCAAGATAGTCCTACCCATATTCCCCATGGGATATAAGGTCCCTCTCAATTAGAGGTGGAGTGGACATGATCATCCCAGAATCCTCAGGATTGGGGAAAGGACTATGGACTAGAGTGGACTTACTAGTATTCTACTATAGATATATTGTGATTCTAGCACTGGAAGAAATTACAGTATTGATGTGGAAGTAGTGATCACTGGATGCTCTGGGGGCAGGTACAGGGAAAAACAGTTTTAATATGGGAGCTATTTCAGGACTTAGGAATCATCCTGAATGATATTGCAATGACATATATATGTCATTTTATATTGTCACATAACATGCAGAATGGTGTGGGAGAGAATGTAGACTACAATATGAACTATGGTCCATGCTCAGTGACAAAGCCCCAATGAGTGTGCCACAATAATGAAGGATGCTTATGTGGGAGGGTGTGGAAGGTGTGGGGAGTGAGGCATATGGGAATCCCTATTTTTTTGTGTAACATGTACGTAAGCTAAGTATTTTTATTTAAATAAAAAGAAATTAAAAAAGAAAATAATCAGGATATTGTTTTCCCATTTCACTGTGTTAATCATGTGTTCTAACCTTGTAAGTGAATATCGGTATACAGCAGAGAGTAAACATGTCTTGTAATTAGTATTTAAAAATAATCAAGATAGTGATTTCCCTGTTCACTATATGACTCCTTTGTTTTAATATTGTTTGTAGTCAATTTCAGTACATTGCAGTGATTAAAACATATAATTCAGTTAGAATTTGAAACTAATCAAGATAGTCTTTCACAATTCACTATGTGAATCCTGTATTTTAACACTGTAAGCATTTATCAGTATAAAGCAGTGAATAAAGCAAATATTTTTATTAGTATTTGAAAGTAATCATGAGAATGTTTTCACAGTTCATTATGGGAATGCTGTATTTTACAAAGGGTGTAAGTCAATATCACTGCATAACAGTGAATAAAGCAAGTATTTCATTAGTTTTCAAAGATGTTCAAGATAGTGTTTACACAGTTCACTTTGTCAATTCTGTGTTTTAACATTATTGTAGGTCAATATCTGTATGTAGCAGTGAAGAAGGCACATATATTAATTAGTTTTGAAAACCAATCATGACAGTGTTTTCACAGATCACTGTATTAATCCTGTGTTTTCATATTGTTTGTAGGTTAATATCAGTAAATAGCAGTGAATAAAACACATATTGTAGTTAGTTTTGCAAACTAATCAATATAGTGTTTTCACAGGTCACTATATGAATTTAGCATTTTAAAAGTGTTTGTAAGTAAATGTTAATATAAAACAGTGAATAAGGTATGTATTTTACTTACTATTTGATATTAATCAAAAGATGTTTCCACAGTTCATTATGTGTATAATTTGCTTTAACATTCTTTGGAAGTCAATATGATTATATAGCAATCAATGAAGCACATATTCTAGTTAGGTTTCAAAATGAATCAAGATAGTGTTTTCACATTTCACTATATGAATCCTGTATTTTCACATTTATTGAAAGTCAATATCAGTGTATACCATTGAATAAAGCATCTATTTTAGTTATTATTTCAAACTAATCAAGGGTAGTATTTTCATAGTTCGGTGTGTGAATCCCCTGTTTTAAAAATGTTGATAAGTCACTATAGTACATAGAAGGGACTGAAGCATGTATTTTACTTGGTTTTCAAAACCAAGCAAGATGGAGTTTTCACAATTCACTATGTGAATCCTGTGTTTTCAGATTGTAAACCTCTACCTATGCATAGCAGTTAATAAAGCAATATATTTTACTCACAGTAAAATATATGTGTCCTTTTAAACATAGAGAAATGAGTAAATGTCTGTAATATGCAGAATTGAAAGGACAACATTTTCAACATTATAGTATAGTTAAGCTATCATGTTCTTGGAAATGTGCTTGAAAAGGTCAACCATAAAACTTCAAGTGCTGGAGAAATTAAACAATTGGTCCCAAGAGTACTGCTGGTAACTCTATCATGCTCAGTGGTCCATTCCTCCTTTGCTTTTCCCATTTGAAATGCTAAGTGCTGTGCTAACCTCTCTCTTCTGACACCTGGTCACTGCAGAGTGCCAGTTATACCTGCTGCTATCACAAGTCATTTTCTCATGTCAAAGATATATTGAACCCTCTGTTGGATTTTCAAGAGCTCTCTGCAGTTTAAAAGATTAAGAAAATTCTTATACTAAACCTCAAAAAGTTAGGGATTAAAGATTTGAGTTTGGTTTATCAAAAAATGTGAGCTGACCTAAGAGTAGCCTAGTCTCTAAGTCATGATTGAAATATTTTCTTTCTATAAAGATAGGGAATCCCCAAAACTTCAGATTTACAGTAGTACAATTCATACTACATACTATAATTTCAAATGAAACCACAGTTTCTCCTTATTGGCATGCTACATTTTTCATAATTACTCTCTTTCTGCTTATCTCAGTTTTCAAAATGTTTGAAAGTGCTCAAGCATAATTTGCCTATAAGAATTTTATTCTTTACATCTAAGATAGGAATTTATGAATAATTTTATGTAATCTTAATATTTCCCCTTCTGGATAGCATCTCACACCTCAGGAATATTTTCATTGTTTTCTTCTTTGATATATGATCAATTTTTTTCTCATAAATTACACTATATTATTGTTTTAGATGGTTCTCAGGTGTTTGGGAGTTATGTGGGAAGGGGAAAATATTAGAAGAGAAACATGAGAGAAACCAGACAGATCTCAAATGTATAAATTAAATTATATTTATTCACTGTCTACTTTTTGCCAGATATTATTTGTATTTCCATATCTGAACCCAAGTGCTATGTCCCAGCTGTCAGGTAGGTTTCTCTCATTAAGAGAATTTGAAGAACACTTAAATCTAAGTTAAAATAATAATGGGCTTCTTAGAAGTGTTTCCAAACTGTCCTAGAATAACAAGATGGAGAATTGCTATATCTTGCACCTAACATAAAGTTTCCCATAAGAAGAAACCATTGAGAGGTCCTTGGTTAAGTGGACTTTTGCTAGGGCAATCAGGCTTCAAGTTTTCCACTAAAACAGAAGGACTAAATATATATCTATAAATCTAAACTGCTATAATCTTAAATAATCTCCTAAGAAGCATGTAGTCAAGAGGTCCATAGGTATCATGAGACATACAGGATTACTGAAATGAAATGAAGAGTGGGGAGGTCAGATGAATCTTGGAACTCTGGTGGGTGTTTTATAAAGTAGAATGGAGGCTGGAAGCTTGGGTGGAAACAGGGAAGCCCTCAGTCTCTTTGTAAACATCAACATGGTGACACCTGGGGTGCTGCAGTAAGTTAAGAGGAACATTTTGTTATTACTTCATTAGTAAATATCTTTAAGTGTCTGCAATTGTCACTCATCAGGTAAAATCTGCCCACATGATTTACAGTTGGAGAATAATGGCCAAAATAATTTAAAAACAAACCACTCCCTATCTCAAATGCTGGCGATGATATGGAGCAATGGAAACTGTTACTCAGTGACGGGGGGGATACAAAATGATGCAGCTTCCTTGGGAGATAATTTGGTAGTTTCTTGCAAACCTAAACAAAGTTTGACCATATGATTCAGCAATCCTGACCCTAGCTATTTTTTCTGAATAAACTGAAAACTTGTGTCCACAGAAATACCTGCACACCATTGTTTATAGCTCCATTCAAAATTCCTGAAAATTGTAAGCAATTCAAATTTTCTTCAATATGTGAATGGATAAAAAAAATCTTGTAGTATATCCATACAATGAATATTATTCAGCAATACAAGAAATGTGGTTTTTACATAAAATAGAATACTATTCAGTTGTAAAAAAATGAAATCAGGAAGCATATGATAATATACATGGATCTTGAGGGCATCAGGTTGAGTGAAATAAGACAGACACAAAAGGAGAAATATTGTATGGTCTTACAAATATTAACTAAAATGATGAGTAAACTCAAGGAGGTAGCATCTAGAATATAGGTTACTAAAAAATTGAAAGTGGGTTGAAAAGGAGCTGATGCTTAATGTAGTAGATTTTTAATAAGGTGTATTATAAATGTGTGGAAATGAATAGAGTAAATGGCAATACCCTATGGTGATAATAACTAACATTATTGATTTATACATGTGATTGTGGCCAAATGGTAGTCTGTGGATGTAATATTTCAATTGAAAGGAAGCTAGAGAATAATCTAGGGACTGTATGACCGTGATTTTGGTGGTGGATGAAGATTGTAGTTAATAGTATAAGAATGTTCTTCTGTTTAAAAGTAAGGATATAGTGATATATGGGAAAATTACAACTAATGTAACTTATGGATTATAGTTCACAGTAATAATGCAATATTTTTCTTGAGTGGCAAAGAAGATTATATTAATTATAAGAAACAATAGGGGCTATAAGGGGTATGGTATTTTTCCTTTTGGTGTAAAGAAAAAATTATAAAATTACAGAACTGTAATCCTCTCTCCATATATAGTGGTTAGGTGTGGGGGTTAAGCCTCATCCTTGGTCTCACATGGTGCATAGTTGGCAGGAAATTAGGGTGCTTTCCAGCCAAAGTTGCATCACTTTTATCACTCCCATGGATGCTGGATAACATAGCATCTCATGTCCAGATTCAGCTGCTTCAACCTACTCTAGCCTGGAATGAAATACTATCTGCTTCTTCTGGGTGTGGATGAAAGATAAGAACCACAATCAGCACCTCATACACCATCAGAGCAGGTGAAACAGCAGACCCCTGGTACATTCAGATGAATAATGGTCTTTTCTGCACCACCTGGGGTTTCAAGTTGGAGTCTTCTGAATTCCCCTTTGCAAGACATATTGTAGCCTATAAGCAAATACAAGAACCTCACTTCTACATGTAGTAGGAGAACATGTAGTATTCACGTTCCAATGGTGCCCACCTTCTTTCACTTTTTTAAGCCTTTTTATGCTCATTTTTGCATAATTCCAAATATGTTAGTTAAATTGGAATGATCTAAAGAAATAGAGCTATTTACTCTTAGAGAAATCCTTATACTTTTTCCAACAGTTCCTCTCCTTGATCCAACTGGGAAATCACATCTGCTTTACCCTGCTTCTAGGAAAGAGATACAATGTAGTTTGAATTATGTGCTTATAACAGTGCATTATCTTCAAGGCCAGTGGAGGCTATGAGAAGAATAAAATAAACATTGAAGTTCAGAATAGGAAAGCACATCCTGAACACAGGATAATCACAATCTTTCAACAGCAAAGGGATGCTTTACCTTTTGCCATAAGACATTAAGGATCTGTGGTCATTGAGGCCCAGGCCCAAATTCAAAGCCTGCATTAACTTCACTCTTTTCATAAAAGGAAAAATTATATTTTTGTGCTTGAATAGTATTTTTAAAATGATCCAATAAACATAAAACCCACCAGAAAAAAAGTTATATATGGAAAAGTGTGTGCCTATTAATTTTCTATTTTGTTGGGAAAATCAACATAGTCACTAAAGCATTATAATTATTCAGATAATATTTAACCAATTTATATATTCATTTAAATAATATTCATTGCATTCTCAGCACAGTTCTGAGTATTTGAGATTGAGTAACAAGAAACACATAAAATTTTAGTAAGGAATATTAGATTTCAGTGGTGTGAAAAAATGTGATAAGTAAAAAATGAAGAACCAAATTTCTTCCAGATAGTTTTAAGTGCTATGAAAAAATAAAGGCAGAGACTGGAGTGGCATATGAAAAAGCTCTTCCAGATACTTGTTTAATAGATAAAGATAGATTAGATACACATGTAGTCAGAAAGGTAGTTAGATGTATATGAAGAAAGATAATAAGATAGATAGATGATACATAGATAAAAAGATAGATAGATAGATAGATAGATAGATAGATAGATAGATAGATAGATAGATAGATAGATAGATATTCTGAGACTCATCTATGGACAGAAGATAATTCATAGTCTCCAGCATAACCTTTCTAAACATCTTTCCCTGGAATGTGTCCATCATGATCCATTCTTGCTGGGTGAAGTTTATAGCTACATCTTTGAAAGTCATTGATTCTTAAAACAAAACAGACATTCAAATTCCGACAGGACTTTCCTCACTAATATCACAGTAAGATGGTTTAGAAGGAAGCACTGAGAAATGGAGAGTATGTTATGGGTGGAGAGCTCAAATTATGTTTGGAATTCCAGTCAGATCATTCTAAGTGATGACCTGGTATCTGTAAATCACATTTACTTACAGGGACTTCCACATGCTGAATACATAAAGTTTCATTATAGCACAATATCACATGAGTTGTTGCATGATATAATTTAACTATTGCCCCAAAACTGGTAATTATGACTTACAGATGGAGATTATAAAATTTGTACTTGAGAAATCATAGCTAAAACACTCTACTCCACCAATTTCAAATAAATCTACAGGCTCATGAAAATAGAAGCAATATCCATGATCTGCCATTTTTTAATCATGACTAGGGTTTGATTATTCTAATCAGCCCCCCCCAGTGACCTCAGTTTCCTCATCTCTGAAATGGGTTAGCAAACTGTTATGTGTTTGGAAAGATACTATGAGCTAATGTATAAAGTGCTTCCCACCTAGGACACATTGAATTAGTGTGAGGAATTGTTCTATTATTCATTAAAATGTTGGAAAAACTTGAAGCAGTGTACACCATTTTGCAGAACTTCATGGGTGTCATACAGAACTTGGGATCAGTAGGTCTTCCTCTTGCAAATCTATAAAACTCAGGTGTTCATTATAAGATATAAGATCTAGGCAATCCAATAACAAAAATCAGAGCTCCCTGAGAATTCTGTACTGGATTGCCATCACAGTCTGACTCCTACTGATGGTAGAAGACCATACTCAATTTTATCTTGGTCCTCCAAATCCTTCTTATATTGTTTCTCTTGTATCTTCTCCTCGATTCTTGGTTAAAAGATAAAGTTAGCCTCTTTATGTGTTCCAGGCTCTCCAGTTCTTCAAAAAAATTCACAGAAAATTTTAATCTAAAGACTAAATTCATTTTCTTTTATGAAGAGCCAAAATCAAGTGAAAAAATATTTCAGATTCACTGCTTCCACTTATCAAATTTGCATAAACATTATTCTCGAAGAGTGCAATGGTTGATTAAGGATAAGTTGGCAATAAGAATTTCAAACTTCCTTTAAAAATGCAAAATTACATTCTATCTATATATATTTGAAGGTGTTTAGTATTGAATAAAATAATGAAACTATTTATAATTGCATTCCCTGGCCTAACCCTCTCTTGTACTCCCCTGAATACTACACAACACTTACCTCAGCATCTTTCATACTGGATTGATTGAAATCACCTGATCAAACATCTGCTTCCCTTTTGGACTCTCAGTTTGTACTCTTACCTCTATCACATTTTATCACCACAAAACCTATTACTACCAGTTACAAGGTTAATGATGGAATTATTTCCCAACCAAGGCCATGGGTTCCATTTCTTCTCCGAATACCCAGACTTAATGGAGGCTGCAATAAATTAATGCAAACATTGCAAGGAGATTATTTCTTAGTCTCTGATTCATCATTATCCCAGAATCCTGGGCACACTTAAGTCTCTCTCAGATTCTTGAATATATACCGAGTGCTTTTAAAATATTCAGGATAATAGGTGAAATCTTCCCATGTTCTGGTGATAGGGATGTAATTTCAGTAGAAATAGCAATTCCTTACCCACCTAGGGATGCATTCTTAATAATTAGGCTGTCAGCTATAGTTCTCTGACTTTGAATATTCAGACAGGCCAAGCACAAAGCAGGTAAATCTGAGGATGGAGAAAGAAGCTGTGAAATTCAAGACCTGTCCACAATTTCCAGAGCCACCTTTCATAAATACCCAAAACTTCATTTGTTTCTTTACCAACATAAAAATGACATGATCAGAAGTTTGGAAAAGTTTAGTAGTATGGCAAAATTACATGGATAGAAGAAAGCAAATGAAATTTGAATTTTTCTTTGCCTATATGCCAAGCATATATCTCTCGAGCATTATATACCATACCTAGGTTTTCCTCGAATTTCTTCTCTCCCATCAGTAATCAGAGGCCACAACTTGTGATTAAAACTACCTCTTTTTGCTTTTCCACATGATTATTCCAGATTCCCAGATTTACCTACCACACAGGGACCTCCAATGCATTGATCCCTTTTGCCATACATCAGCCTCTATCCTGTCTCTGTCCTCATTATTACTGTCTAGTTTAATCCATTATTACTCATCTCAACAGACACTTACCAAGACACACATTTTAATTTTTCTTATGTCCATCTTAATATATAGCAATAGGTATATCTACCAATATACATTCTAAATATCTACATTTCCCCATGATTGCTTCTGACATCACATTGACTTGGATATTATACCTGCTATAAACACAGGCACAACTCCTAGTGGCAGTCAAATACATCTGGCAGCTCCACTGTCATTAAAAATAAATCATTCATCCAGTCTTCATTAACACCTTAAATCTTCTTATTGTCTATTGAATTTTACACATTCTCATACTGCCTCTAACTTTCAAAAGATTGAATTGCTTCCTACTAAGAAATGGAATGTAATTTGGTGAATTACTCTTTAATACCATAATAGTTTCAAACATTCCTTTCACTCACATACATTGGCATTATCTCCTATTAAATTGAGAAGTCATGTTACATACAGCTGAGCCCAATGTTTCCAATTGAACTCTTGGTCTCCTGTTCTGTTGGTAACTATATAATTGATCATAAAATCAATCTCTTTTACTAAAAACCTCTCCCTCAATTCACAAGCCATATCATCATTTAAGCTTATTTTGTCTATTCCATAGTGAAACAAGATAATCTTTTATCCTGTTTTCCCTCGTTAGCGATCTCCTGCTCCTTTCTTCACAATCAAAATGAAAGTTCACATACTCCACTCACCATTTGACTTAAAAAGATCAACAGTGTTTCTATGACAAGTAAGTCTTGTGAACATGAACAATGATATCCCCATAGGAACATCCTGTCTTTGAGCCAATGAATAGAAACATGATCTACTTTGGGGGGACTTCCTTTTTAATTTCTTTTTTCTGAGATCTTAGTCTCGTCATTGTTTCCAAACATCTCTAATACCTCCTTCCCTGTCTTCTGCAAAGAGCAACAAAATACACTTTCACAACAACTGAAAACTAAATCTTAGCCTCTCTTCACTCCTTCTTTTATCCTAGGGTTTCTTAATCTTTTTTAGTCCACGGGCTCCTTTGCTATTCAGGCAAAAACCACAGACCCCTTCTCAGAATGTAGTGGCAGATAGCTTTATGACACTCAACATTGGCATGGTTTAAAATAAATTTTAGGATTCATCAAAATTAATTCAAGCTCACAGATTCCCTGAAATACTTCTATGGACCCCTTGTGGGTCTGTGGACCTCTAGTTAAGAACTCCTTTTTTATCCACTATCTTAATGTGCTCATATATTTATTTGATTTTAATTTCTTCCACCCCATCTCTGAATTCAAACTGATAAAGCACTTGTCTGGAATCCTTTTCTGAGCTATCATCATTACATCTTAATTACATCCACTAAAATGGACCATATTTTAAAACATAACCTCTCTCCCAAATTATAAACATTATACCTCTTCTAGTCTTCAATCTAATTAATGGCTCCACCAAGAATACAGAGACTGATCCTTTACATCCCTTCACAAAACCACAAAAGACACCTAAACAATACTTTTATGTCTTCACTAAGCATATTGTCACCATTCATTTCTGCGTCAGTCCACAAACATACCTTTTCACATCATACTCATTTTCTTTCATTCTTAGTTTAAATATGAATTCCTGGGACATCCTTATATGGAGCTCCACCAATGTTAGCCTTTATATTACCTGTATGTATGGTCTCTCCTCCACTGATGTGAACACAGTAAAACCAAACCCTGAATGCTGAGACAAATTTCCTTCTAACAATTATGTATGCATTTTATTTTTAAATTAATTTTTATATTTTTAAAGAAGTTTTAGATTACATAAATGTTACATAAAAATATAAGAGATTCCCATATGCCCCACTCCCTCCCCCTCCCACACCCTCCCACATCAACATCCTTCATCAGTGTAGCACATCTGTCACAATTAATAAAAACTTATTGAAGCACTTCTACTAACCATGCTCTACAGTTTATAGCTTACACTCTGTCCCACACAAT
This sequence comes from Cabassous unicinctus, assembly GCA_029593785.1. Classification (NCBI taxonomy): domain Eukaryota; kingdom Metazoa; phylum Chordata; class Mammalia; order Cingulata; family Chlamyphoridae; genus Cabassous; species Cabassous unicinctus. The sequence continues at coordinate 1,669 of JAQZBX010042071.1, read as the reverse complement.
TTTGTAAGTTATGACAAAATATACAATGACCTATATCCATCATTGCAATGTCTTGTAGGACAATTCCAATATCTCAAAAATGTCACCAAATTACAGCTATTCTTCCCTCTCCCATCCCTCAGAACCTTTGGTGGCCACTTCTCCACATCAATAAAAATTCCTCTATTGCCAGAATAATAAGAATTGTATAATAGAATAATAATGTCTTCATTAGTCCATTGTTCATTCCCCAATACTGAAGACTTTGGGATGGTAATGCTCACGTTGCTTTTTATTGAGAGGAAGCTTAAATCCTATTGGGGCAGATGGATTGAACTATCCTGCCTGCAGTTGCAGACACTCTCTGTTACTTGGGATGTGCATTGTCCTTGATGATGTCCTCATCAGCTGTTTTGGGTGAGTCCAATAAACTGGAGAGTAGGTGCTGAAACTCTCCTGAAATTTGGGACTCAACTGGCACACAGGTGGACCAAAGATCTAAGTCTCTGGGACACAAACCCATCAAGTATACTGCCAACTATAACCTCAAGCAAAAGAGGCAAGAAAGCCATGTGTAGAAAACCTACAAATGAATCCAGTTTTGTCACACTGAGGAACATAAGCTCTAAAGTAAGCTCCAATGACAGAGTACTGAATTCACAAGCTGTCTGCCCTGCTTATAGTTTCTGAATGTCTCTAGAGACCTCAAGATCCTCAATTTTTGAGGCATTGTTTACTGTGGCAGTCAATGAGATGCTGATGGACTTGCCTAAGCATAACCTCTGGAATGACTTCCCAACTCACTTTGAACTCTCTTAGCCATAAAAACTCATTTGTATTTTCCATTTCCACCATTTGGTCTAGGTCTTTTTCCAGATGCATTGCTAGTTGGCACTTGGTAATGATCCCTCAGTTCCAAGGAGCCTCATGCCCAGGAGTTATGTCCCATGCCAAGGGGAAGGTAGTGCATGTATATGCTGAATTTGTCTTAGAGAGAGGCCACATTTCAGCAACAAGGAGACTTTCAGGAGGTAAATCTTAGGGAGTATATATTATAAAGCTAGTGTCAATTTCACAAGAAAAACTTCACTAGTGCAATTGTCAATATCAAGGTTCTTATGTAATGGTCTGCCTTCCTTCAGTAGGCACTGCCCTTGTACTTGGGGGACTTTTGCTGTCCAATTAGAAAATGTAGCAGAACTCCCCAGGATGGGAGTTCAATAGTCTTTGAGTTATTGTGTGGATCTCCATCCACCAAGACAATGCCCTATGAATACCTGAATATATTCATATGCCTTAGAGGTATGCCCCAGATGAACCACTTCCCATGCATCTTCCCACCACTGACATCCCTCACCAGTGATCTTCCCTGGCACATATAGGACACTTCTATGATCCAAAACCTCTCCAAAAATGAAGCCAACAAAATAACCAAATAAAATTAATAAGAATGAGAAGATCAATAAAATTAACAAACTAGACTAACAAAGAAAAAAAGAGAGAGAATGCAAATGAATACAATCAGAAATGAATGGGGGAAGTTACAAATGACTCTACAGAAATAAAAAGAATCATAAGAAGATATTATGAGAAACTGTATGCCAACAAATTAAGACAACCTAGATGAAATGGACAAATTACTAGATATGCACAACAAACCTACACTGACACTACAGGAAATACAGAACTT
>JAQZBX010042070.1:0-22127 GCA_029593785.1 Cabassous unicinctus | reverse complement strand
GGATAGGATAGAACAAGAGGTCCACCTGGTACTGTTATTTTAAAATCAAGGATGCTTTCTGTGTTCCATCTGCTACTCCCACAGACCTTGATCTCCCATGTGAAACTGGGATAACACTAGCAGCTAAAGAGAGCATGCATGTTTTCATCCATGTCTATACTCCCGGCATTCACTTCATTTCAATTTAAAACTTTCATTCCCTGGTGTCTGCCCACCACAGTGCTCTGCAATGGCAATGCACTGATTAATAGGATGTGGTCCTGGTCCTCATAGAACTCTTAAAAGTGGCAAGTAGAATCTCTAACAAAATAACAAATACATTGTGATAAGTGGTGTAATGAAGAGACCACTATGGAAAAGTGATAAGCAAGTGGTTAATTCTTTTTGTGGAAAAGCCAGGTGAGAAAGGAGCAAATCAGAACAGATCTATAATGAAGTGATAACATTTGAGCATATTGCATGGATAACTTAGATTTCCACGATGTAGATGTACAAATGACAGCATGACTGGATTCTTTTTGTTGTTGTTTAGGTACCAGGGCTGGGGATTGAATCTGGGACCTCATATGTGGAAAAATGGTGCTCAACCACTGAGCCACATCAGCTTCCTTGAGTTGGGTTTTTTCATTTGTTTTGCTTGTTGCATTTGTTTTTGTGTTTTCAGGAGGCACTGGGAACTGAACCCAGGACCTCCCATTTGGGAGGTGGGTACTCAACTGCTTGAGACACATCCACTCCCACTATGGATTTTAAGGCTATGGCAGAGCAAATGTGTGACTTCTATGTTCAGGGCTTGAAAACCCTGATATAGATAAGCAATAAGACCCCTTACAACTCAGTAACTGAATGTGCTTATCAGGCTTTATTTTTAGATGACCCTTCCCTAATTGAATGTTTAAATTAGAAGATTCGGATGGTGATACCCACTCTGCTTCAGATTGAGAGAAGGCTTAGATCTTAAGGATCAAATTGAGGAATGAACAAAGATAAGGGGGGAATGCAACCATGGACCAAAGTATACTTATTATTGTTGTAGTAACAGAATAACTTGGAACATTGATATAAAGATGGTGGTTACCAGAGGTTCTGAGGGGAGGGAGAGAGAAGAATAGGTGTAATGTAGGGCATTTGAATTTTTCTGTGTTATATTGCATCAATGGATACAGGCCATTATATATTTTGTCAAAACCTAGAAAATTGTATGGTGCAAAGTATAAACCATAATGTAAACTATAGACCTTGGTTAGTAGCAATGCTTCAGTATTTGTTCAATAATTGTAACAAATGTACCACTCTAATGATAGATGTTATTAATAGGGGAAAATGTGAGAGGGGGAGAGGATGGAGTATATGAAACCCCCTATACTTTTAACATAACATTTCTATAATCTAAAATTTCCTTTAAAATAACGTTTATTATATGAAAAAAATTAGAAGATTGTTCATTCAAATCAAAGTACAGGCTCTTTTTCCTTTGGTTGGTAGATAAAAGTATATAAAACTAGAAGTAAACTGAAAGGAATTTGCATAAGTCCCAGAAATTTGATAGGCAAACTGGTCCTTTCTAAAATCATCTTCTGTCTTTGAAATCCATTAGTTTGAACCGTATGAAATTATTGCTATTCAGTCATTTTTGACCTATAAAATGGCAATTCCATAAAGCTTTTCTAATTAATCATACTGATTGATTTTTTATGTTGTTCAAATTCATTTAATAAGTACAATTATCCCACCATAAATCTGTTTTAAGAATGTATTTTCAGTTGGTTCTTTTATGTATAATCAAATAAGCAATTTCATTCATTTAGTCAAAAAACTTTTACTGAACACATACTACATGGCAGTCACTGAGCTGGACATGTGAAAGATGCACATAAAATAGAATATGGTACCTATCCCAGTGGGTGGGTCATGAGTTTAATGAAGCAGGAAAACACATGTGCAGACAAATACAATATGGATGATTAGCACAATGTCTAATAGTTACTCAAGAAATGTTCTTTTCATTTTTGCCACAAGAAAGTAATAATGCAGTATATTAAAGGAACACACAAGAACAAGTAATTACAATTTTAGAGAATCTTAGAAGGACTCATGGTGGAAGCATTGAAAACAACCACGTGCCCATAAATAGATGAATGGATAAGCAAAATGTGGTATATCCATATTCAGCTATAAAAAAGGAATGAAGTTCTGATACATGTTACAGCATTGATGGACCTTGAAAACATTATGCTGGGGAGCAGATGTGGCTCAAGCGACTGAGCGCCTGCTTCCCACATGGGAGGCCCTGGGTTTGGTTCCTGGTGCCTCCTTAAAAAAAACAAACAACAAGCAAAACAAACAAAAAAACCAACTCAGGAGAGCCGACATGGCTCAGTGGTTGAGCTCTGGCTTCCAACATACGAGGTCCCGGGTTCAATCCCCGGTCCCTGGTACTTCAAAAATAAAAAATTAAAAAAATTACCATTATGCTAAATGTAATAAGCCAGATACAAAAGGACACATATTGTATGATTCCATTTACATAAGCTATCTAGAATAAGTATATTCATAGAGACAGAAAGTAGATTAGAGTTTTCTAGGGGCCAGGGGAAAGGGGAATTGGAGTTATTGCTTAATGGATAAAGTTTCTGTTTTGGTTGTTGAAAAAGTTTTGATAATGAATGATGGTGAGGGAAGCACAACAGTGTACATATCATTAATGCCACTGAACTGTACACTTAAAAATGGTTAAAATGGCAAGTTTTGTTATATTTATCTTACTAACAATAAAAAATAAACTTACAAAAATGGCCATATAATAGGCAGAGCTAAAGATTTTACTTCTTTCGTTAATTCTTATCACATATCAGGTTTTTAATCTTGATCACATTATTTAACTTACCTACACTTTAACTTTCTCATCTGCGAAATGGGAAATATATATATATATATTTAACCTCTTCTGCCTACTTTCCCTAACTGTGAAGGTCAGATAGGATAATGTATATGAGAAGATTTTCTAAATTGTGAAATATAAATAAAAGATACCACCTCATCATCATCTTTCTTATTACCAATTTGTTTCTATGGTGATATGTAAAAGATCAAGATGTGTCATCACTAGGGGATTGCTTTTTCATTATATTTCCCCATGTCCAGGCATTATCATGCATTTGGGGATGGTACCACATTCAGTCCCAAGTAATCATTTCACAGACGTGGACAAATTTTTAGCTGGTCCCAAAATACTAGGGTAGTGCTCAACTAACAATGAATGAAAGGTCAACTGATAACAGATGTATAATTATTTTCAGCATTTTTAAATGAAGAAGCATCCAGAGAAAGAGAATTCAAAGAAAACCACTTTCTCAGGTAATATTCCCATTATCTGAGAGCTTATGATATGCCAGGCTTGGTTTATTGGCATCATCTCATTTCATGTCCAGAACAACCCTCTGTGGTTGGCTATATAATTATCTTCCTCATTTTACAGCTGAAGAAACTAGAAAAGATTATATACTTGTCCCAAGTCACAAAGCTACCACAGCTGATGACAGAATTTACCATTTTAACCCCTGTGGCCAAGTGCATGCTCTGATATAGGAATCACCCTCCTTTGCCCACCTTTGTGCTGCCCTTCCCAGTTGGTAATCCCTCTTTTCTCCTGCAAAGCCCTCTGGGAAGTCACTCAACCTCTTTGGGCTTCAGTTTCTTCACCTGTAATATTGGACTGCTGGTGTGATCCACCAATGAACAAATCAAACAAAGGCCATGCCCTCAGCATGAATATTCTAGTTGGGGGAGAGAGTAAATAAATAAAAATGTGTACATTGTTTTTGGTGGTGAGGAGTGCTATGAAGAGAAGTAGAGCATAATAAGGTGATAGAGCGTGATGGGGGCGAGGGGCAGTGATATTTTCGGCAGCATAGCCAGTCCTCACTGAGGATATGATATGTTAGCAGATCCCTGAAAAAAGTGAAGAAGCAACACATATAGGTAACTGGGTGGGAAGTGGCACATTCTTATGGAGCGGATGCTTAGATTCCAGCCTGTCTGGGTGAAGAATGTTCCAGGCAGAGGGAACAGCAAGGGCAAGATCCCCGAGGAAGTATTATGTTTAGTCTGTTGGAGGAACAGCAAGGAGCCAGTGGGTCCAGAGTGGAGGGAGTGAGGTTGACAGTGGAAGGAGGAGAAGACCAGAGAAGTTGAAGGAACGCAGAACAAAAAAATACAAACAGCCTTCTAGGTCATTGGAGGGATTTTAATATTACTCTGCATGACATGAGAAGACGTTGAGTTTCAGTAGAAGAGTGAATGTGATCTGACTTTCATTTTGAGAGGATTCTTCCACTGTGTGGAGAAAAGAAGATGGGCAACAATAGAAGCAGGGTGAACAGATACTGGAATAATCCAGTTACCCCAAGAGAAAGATAGGCTGTAAAGGTGAGAGGGTGTAAGACAAAAACAAAGAAAGTTCAAGCGTGACTCACAGTTTTTGGCCTGAGCTACTAGGAGAATGGCCCCTGAAGCAGGGCTTGGCACGTGGTAGGAGCTTAAAAGTTTTGTTGAATGAATAAATTTTTTGTTGAATGTTGCCATCAAAAAACGTCTTTGTCAGTAGCAGTTCCAGGGGCGGAGGTTGAGTTGGAATCAAGAGTTTAATTTTGGACAGATAATTTGTGATGACTCCAAGTGGAGCTGTTGAATAAGCATATATATATATATATATATATGTGTGTGTGTGTGTGTGTGTGTATATATATATGTATGTATATGTATATATATATAGAAATACACGTCTGGATTTCCAGCTGGAGAGATATGTTTGGCAGTCTTCAGTTTTTTGATAATGTTTAAAGCCACGATGATGAGATCACCTAGAGAGTGAGTATAGAGAGAGAAGAGGCTCATGAACAGAACCCTGGGCACTCCAAAGTTTAGTGGCCCATGACATAAGGCAGAACTAGCAGTGGGGCTTGATCAGAGTGACCCTGAGATAGGAGGAGAATCAAGAGAGTGGTTTCTTAGGGGCCAAGTGCTGGAAGTGTTCCAGGAAGGAAAGAGTGATCACTACGGCAAATGCTATTAGTTTTTGTCTAAGATTGATGTCTTAGTTTTCTAGTGTAACACAGTAGCACAAAGCGAATGGCTTAAAGCAACACAAATTTATTGTCTTACAGTTCTGGAGGCTCATAGTCCAAAATCAGGGTGTCAGCAGGGCCAAGCTTCATCTGAAACCTGTAGGAGAGGATCCCGCCTTGCCTCTTCTAGTTTCTGGTGTTTGCTGGCAATCCTTGGTGTTCCTTGGCTTGTAGCTGCATCTCTCCAATCTCTGCCTCCTCCATCCTCAAACAGCTTCCTCCCCTATGTCTGTCTGCATCTCTTCTCCCCTTCTCACAAGGACACCAGTCATACTGGATTAAGGGCCCACCCTACTCTGATATGACCTCATTTTCCCTTACCTAATGCCATCTGAAATGACCATTTAACTCAGTCACAGCTACAGGGAGTTAGCATCTTCAGCATATCTTTTGGGGTATACAGTTCAACTGATGTTCCCACAATGGCAACTGAGAACTGACTACTTGAATTAGCAATAAACATAAGTTTTCACTTCCCATCTATACTCTACTACCCCATCTCCCCCTTGTTCTCACATTATTATAAATCCAAGGCACATTCTTATTATTATATTTCATATGTCTTACTGAAGGGTAGTGAATTCTTCTTGAAACCATGAACCTTTTTTATAAGATCAAGTTCTATGTTTTTTAAAACCAATGGGCAGAGCAGGTGTAGCTCAGTAGTTGAGTGTCTGCTTTGCATGTATGAGGTCCTGGGTTCAACCCCAGGTACCTCCTAAAAAAAATTCATAGGTCATCTCTCAATTTTTAATCATATCCAATTCTACTTATACAGTAATAATAATAATAATATTTAATAATGGTATATTGCTTTGAAGTCTCATAAGCACTTTTACTACATTATCTGTTCCGAACAAAATAATCTAACACAGTGAAACCCCAGCTTTGAGGTTTATTTACACTATTAGACTATATTACTTACTAGCACCTCCTTTTTTGAGTCCATCACAGATCTGCCCTACAGTCCTCCTCATTACCTGAAGATTTTAACAGCTGCTTCCTCTATTGTTCTCTCCAATCTTACTCCTGACAGAATTCTTGGTGACCTTGATATCCATGTCAGTCCTTTGATCTTGATTACTAATTGTGTGGAATCTTCCCATATTTTCAGTTGTTCAGGGTTTCCTATTCTTTGTCCAGTTTGTGCCTACTGTGTTTCCAAGCTTTGCTATAAAATATGTATTTACTGGAATTAGAGAATGTTTAATTTACTTCATTATGCTTTGCAAAATGCAAGCTCTATCTCTTGGTGTCTCTTTGCCCTAAGTACCATGTGGCCCTCAACCTCAGATTCTGATTTTAATCTGTCAGTGCCACAGTGGTGTTGTCCCTGGGGGTGGGGGTTTGCAGAGAGGAGAGGTTATGTATGGCTCTTGCTCTTCGGAATTGGGAAAACAATCAGAGTTGGCAACAGACGCTTATGTCACATTCATAACATCCCGTTTCACTTTAATAATTCAGAGTGTTCTGTTTAACTATTTCTTATCCATCTTCAAAATACTATCGCTCCTTTGATATTTTTCAAAACCCTATGAAGTGGTTCTGAAGAAGACACTGTATCAGAGAGGACATGACTTGCTTAAGTCATGCCTCTAGTAAGTCAGAATCAAGCATTGACCGAAGGTCCAGTGACTCCAAATGCATCACTTTATTGGCATGTTTGAAAAGACCATTGGTTAAAATACGTGCCTTGGCTTTCTGTGCAGGACAATGTAAAACTACAGTGGAAATTCAATAAATATTATAACCAATGGTAGGAGTGACGGTGATTGTGGTAGCGGGTAGAGAAATGTACTGAATTGTGTGTAATGGATTTTTTTTTTAGATTGGCAAACAGGTTGCCTGTTTATAGCATAGTGACCACAGTGGAGAGCTAGGTGGGTGATGATTCATCCTAAATTTTCCCCACAATATGCTGAACACTACAATAGCAGCTAATGTGAAGTGGCTCATTATACACTTTCAAATTCAATAACAGCACCGACTGACTTTGCTAGCATGAGCAACTTGTGGGAAGCCCTGCTACTGCAAACCACCACTGAATTTCAAAACATAGGCTACAAAATAGCAGAAAAGACATATATCCATTGAGTCATATTTACAAATTTTTGTGTTTCTCTTTGCCATTTAGAAACAGCCTTCAATGTTCCCAGCTGGACTCCAGAGATGACTCTCCTTGTGATTCACTTTTCTTGTGAGTGCTTCCTCCTTCAGTCATATTTAATGAGCTAAAGCGTTTATAAGAGTACTAGTTGCTCATGGGCAGAGCTGAAAATGTGAGTCTCCTGTGGAAACATTCCTGAAGCTCCCTCTTCCCCACCACCACCAACCAAATATACCATACATATATACATATTTACCATCGGCTGTAGCACAGCACCCAGGAGTGGTATTTCTACTTAGAAAGAGAGAACATCAGGAGGCAGCAGGCAAGGCACTGATTCTTTGCTCTGATCATTTATAAGCATGTGTCTTTTTGTCTCCATTAAATCGTAATCTCCTTGAAGACAGGATCCTGGATTTATTTGTCTATTTAGCCTAGTGCGTCTGAGCCCATAGTTAGCTCTTCATAAACATTTCGCTGAAAAAATGTATTCATTCTGTCCTAAAAATTCCATAACTAAGGAAGAGACTATGGCTTCATCTTCTTGCCTCCTCCATCCCTATAATGCCTGACACATAGTAGGGAGAAAACTGTGTTTGTTTAGTGGAGGAACAAGTGTATGAATGAGTCCAGCTATCAGATGGTGCCCTGAGGCCAAATTAAAGCTAAGCAAATCATTTCCAGCCATCAGAGACATAAAAGTGATAGTTTCCAATCATTTTTCCTCAGACCACCAGGAATAATATCCTAAAAGTGGCTGTTTATTTTGAAAAGCAAGAGCTAATCTGAAGCTATTTTCTTTATTTTTATATTCAAATGTCTATAAAGCAGAAAAACACGGAAGACCTATTCATTGCTCAGAACTGATCTATGGAGTAGTAATGGGCTTGCTTTTCCAGCTGTGCTGCACTTTGGTGCTATCCTGGGTTTAATTGAAAATATGCTGTGACCTTGGTTTTGTTCATTGGGCATGGGGGGTATAATTGGCACGAGGCCTCTGAAGAACTCCCTTTTAATGAATGTCATTTGGCTAATTTGGGGTTCGCCTGCGGGAAATAATGTGCGAAGTCCTGTGAAAACAAGATGCATTTTATTTGCACGCAATTCACATGAAGCTAGTAATTTTCCACACACAAAAAATATCTTTTTATTTTGCCCTACCTATTTGTTGAATCCTAAATGCTATCAGTACGTTAATAGTATTGTGCCTAACAGTCTCATGTTTCTTCATAATTAAATAAAACAGCTTGTGAGTTGCAGTCCAAAAAATATCTATGTTCCACTGTTAAGGGGTTTCCATAGGAACTGTGGGCAGCAAGTTTAGCTGACATTTATTGGCCTTGAGGCTCTATGAAGCATTGATATCTCTCTGTTTTTCTTTCTGTCATTGTGTGTGTTTCTCCCACTCTTCTTTTAACCCTCCCAAATCTCTCTCCCCTCATTCGTCATCTCCTCCTTTTTCCTCCTCCCCTTTTCTCGTATTAGCAATGAGGAAGTAATTTGGACTCAGTTAGATTTAATAAATGCAATAATACTAAAATGGGCTCTGATGCTTAAGTGTAATTGTGTTATTGGCTGGAAATGTTTTTCTTCAAATACAAAAGAATTGGGAGTGGATTTTCTAATGTAGCACACATTGGTAAGGGGGAACCTGGCCGCCAATTGAACGTTTGCAATCTGCATTTCACCAACAGCGTTCAGACACCAGCTGTCACCTTTCCTTGGTTTATTCAACCCATACTGACATGACTTCTCAGTCCTCATTTTCTTGCTTCAAAATAGAGCATAAAATCATTGCAATGATCATATTTAAAGAGAAAAAATTATTTTGTTAAGGAAAAAAGTACATACTCATTATATAAGCAGATAACTTCTAGACACTTTCACTTGAGTTGTCTTAGTTTACCCCACAGAATTCACTGAAATGTTAGGATGCTGAAAGGAAAATGGATCTGGAGCTAGTGATCCAAGTTCAGTCTCTACCACAAGCTTGCTTGAAAGCCCTGGGCATTGTGCTTAAATGCTCTATCTCTGTTTCTCAAAGACAAAATGCATATGACCATCTCCAAGTAATGGGGTTTTGTTGGATTTGATATGACAATGCAATCAGGACATCATGATAGTGTGTCTCCCCATATCTTTAGAAATGAGGAAAATAAGTCCTGAAAAGAGCAAGTCGTTTGCCCAAAGCTACACAGCTAGTAGATAGTGCATCCATATAGTGTAGTGGCTCAAAGGGTGGATTTAGACAGACTTTGGGTCAGTTACTAATTGTGTGAATTGTATGAATGACAAACTAATAGAGCATCTTGCTCCTCATCTGTATAACAAGGTTAATCGTTCTTACCTCATGGGGTTGTCATGAAGATTAAATAAAATTCTGCATGTAAAGCACCTATCAGAGTTCCTGCCACATAATTACACTTTATCTTTCCACTATCCCTTTGGCATAGGTAGGGCATATATCCTGTCTTCACTTTACAGAAAGTTGTGGAAAGTTTAAGTGACTTGCATTAATGTGACCCAGCATCTATAATATCCGTATTAGAACCAGACTATCAGTCTTGTACATTTTCAGTTGGATTCTTCTTTCTAAAATGCACTCTTTAAGGAATAAAGACAGATGGGAGGGAGAAGTAACCCAAAACTAATTTTTATCACCCAAAGCAAGGAAAAAGTAGTTAAATAATGGTAGTTAAATAGGGGCAGGCACTGATTTCCCTATCTTATTGCATTAAGGTCTCATGTGGTACCCAGGTCCTTATTGCTTTTCATGCATATTCCTGAATTTTTTCCATATAATATTTTTGGAAATTGTGCCTTGTAGGCAAAATTGAATACGGAAAAATACAGGGAGTCCTTGCTTTACACGATACTGTAATAACTGAAGCTCGTGCATATTGGAACCGAGTCCTTGTTTTGCAAGGTTCCATGGTAACTAAGAGCAAATCTGTTATGAAGGAACTGTGCAAAAAGACGGATTCAGTTTCAATATGCAGGACTTGTGGTTAACATGGCATTGTGCAAAATGAGCAGAGCCTTAAGTAAATAACTAAGAATCCAATTTCCAAATGTCTGCATTTGCCTGTATAATTCCCTCTTTTGTGGTCATTAGGGGAAAACAAAGAAATCACTGATTCCAGTCATTTCCATTATCTGACATGTCATCACCAAGGTTTCCTCATTATGCAATGTTAACATTGTTGAGGTTACTTGAAACCAGTTTCCAGTTCCAATTAGAAGGCCGTCCCTGCTATCTGCATTCTGATTAAATGACGTTGCCTGGAAATCACAGAAAGAGTCTACTCTGTTTCCTTCCCTTGCCCAGATCTCATAAACGCAGACTCATTTAAAGAGAGTTTCCTTCAGTGGGAGCCAGGACTAGAGGCACAGGTCTTGCTCCGATGTTTCAAGGAGACTGAAATATACAGAAGTCAGAGCAGGCAATGAGTGGGTCAGGAATCAAGGGAGTTGGGGAAGTATAAAGGGAATTTCATACAGTACAGATGCCAGAGCAGAGATATCAATGACCAATGAGGCTGAGAAAATCACGGTGTCATTTATGCCTATATTTTAGGTCAAAGGGGCCTCACAGTTCATTCTTTCCTATTCATCTTCCATATTATTACAAACCTGTTTTTCCTTCAGTACTCTTCTCATTTTCATATCCTTTCCAACAAAAAGAAAAAACCAAGAACCTACAATCTATCCTGTTCCTTAATATAGACTCTAAACTCTTGTGTCTGTTTTTCACAATCTGTTATTATTGTATTTGTCCTACCTTCTATCCCACTGCTTTTCAGTACTGTTCCTATTAGAAGTCAGCTTGTGCTGACATTTTGCTTATCCAAACCTTCACATCTGCTAGCTCCCACATCCATACAGCTTTTACTTACTAGTCAGACCTCATTGGTTTCTTCTGAACACCCAGACCACTTATAAATTATCCACACATCACTCACTCACTGCCTCACTCACTCACTCATTCACTCACTGTATTGCTTTGCTGTTGGTTATGACTGTTGTTTGTGTTAGACTTGTCTGAGCACAGGGTATGAAATGATCAATGTTGGGGAACTACAGAATGGAAGGCAACCCCTCATAGGTCAAGTTTACACAGTGTTGGGGAGCATACATAGAATCATATATAATATTAGAACTGAAATGACTTTAGAGTTTCTCTTTTCCAGTACCCTTCTATAAAAATGAGTCCCAAACATCTTCATTGCTTTGCCTAGAATTATATATCCATTTGTTTTTTATTACTGTCTAGGAAATTGGGGCTTTGCACTGTTTAAAAATGAACAGGAAAGTAAGTACTTGGTAATACATTGGAAGGTAATTTTAAAATTGGAATGGTTCTATACACATGGTATTTATTCTTTCTGGGTTCCCTTGCATGGCAATTTAACTTGCATTACTCATTACAAAAATCCATATGCCTTCTGGGTGCTAGTATTGGTTGGTTTGTTTTCAGCCTATAAAGGCAATGATGACCTTGGCACGGGGCATTTCCTAAGGATTAATGAGCAGTTGGAGGTTAATGGCCATCTACTCCTCCCAGTCTGTCATCAATCCAAAGTAAGCATGGGGAAGCAAGGTCATTAACCGCATTGCTAACTTTCTGAAATCAAACATCCTCTACTTGCCTCACCAAGGACCTATGTTTCACGTGGGTTTGCTGGATTTTTCAGAAGGTTTTTTAGTTTCTTGCCCTGTCATTAACCTGACAGAAGAAAAATTATAATCAATTCACAAGTTAAAAAGCAAATAAAAGAGCAACCATTAGCTTCTCTGGGCTGACAGGAGAATGTCATGAGGAGAAAAATAATTTTCCATATTTTGATTAAACATAATTTGAAATGTTCAGCCTCTTTTATTTGCTTTCCTCTTTTTACCCCTTTTCAAACTAAAAGTCTAGAGAAAATCATCTTATGTGCATCCTGCAAAGCTAAAATGTGTCTAATTTTTACAATTTAACCTCCACCTCAGCAGCCAACATTAAATATGGTTTTGGAGCGGAGGGGTTGTTTCTTATTGGGGCTTTGATTGTATTTGTTTTAATGAAATATTAAGTTTTTCTCATTTATTCTTGTATCTAGTTCTTCACTAATATCAATAAGAATGCCATTTTCTTCTTTGGCACCAGTCATGGCCACCTAAAGGACCTGAAGTGATAGATACACATTAACAATTCAGTCTTACACTAGCTCAGTGCCTTTTTCTCTGAGGAATAAAATGTAACAAAATAGATGACAGCCCTGAGGCAGAGGTGGGAAAAGAGGTGAGGTCCCATTTTCATTCAGTTAAGTCATCTGTTTTAATTTCCTAGGCTACTTAAAAAGAGTACCATGAAATAGGTTGGGTTAGACAATGAGAATTTATTTATAGAGTACAGGAAAATGACCACATTAAGACACCACCAAGGTGATGCTTACTTCCCAAAGACTGACTGCTGGTGATACTTGCACCTCTGTCACATGGCAAGGCACATGGTGGCATCCACTGGTCTTTCCTTTATCTTCCAGATTTTGCTGATTTCAGCAGTTTCTTGCTTCTACAGCTCCCCCACCGTCTTCTCTCCCTCTCTCTCTCTGTATTCATTCCATTTTTAAAGAACTCTAAGATTAAGTCCCATCCTGAATGAGTTGGGTCATACCTTAACTGAAGTAGCTTCATCAAAATGTCCTACTTACAATGGGTTCATACCCACAGGAATGGATTAGATTTAAGAACATGCTTTTCTGGAGTACATACAGCTTCAAACCATCACAGCATCTCAGGAACTTATTCTATCACTTTGCATCCTGAACCTTATATTGTTACAAATCCCATAAGGAAATGACATGGAATGACAAATTGTCTCTTGAGTACCAATGTTTAATCTGTCTAACAAGAAACATTGTCACTAAAGAAGACTATATCCCAGAATCCTTGCCAGTGGACATTTGTCTTGGTGAATTGACTCAAGACCTGGATCTAGTTCTCAGTTTTTCAAGTTCAGAAGTTTAATTGTGATAGCTCTTCATGAGAAAATTTGTAGTCACAGGTACTAAACACATAAGAAATGGATATATAAAGCAGAATGCCAATTCACAAAGTCATGGCCAGAACTATGACAGACCCTCAACTACTTCAGTTGGTCAAATCTTTTTGTTTAGAACTTAAATTTTTTTAATCATTAATCTCTTTGAGAATGAGATAATAAAATCAATGAATAATCTTTCTATAAAAATATACAACCACATTTATACAAAAACACATATATATTTTCAGGAGGTTCACCAATGGTCTGTCACTTATTTGTGAATTTCTTGGGAATCCATGGATTGTACTATGCATTTACATGGAAAAGCAAATTATAATTAAATAAAGTGACTGAAGAGAAAGCAAGGTAAGGAAATTTAATCGTATGGTTCAAATTGCTTTAGCATCAGATTATAATAGTCGATGTATCAATCATTCTCCAGAATTGGACTTTAACTGTCACTAGGATGAGACAAATAACAATAGCAATCAAAACAAAAACACATTTATAGAGGATTGATTGTGCCAGACACTGTTCTAAATCCTTTTGTACATATTGACTCATTTAATATTCTCAGCAATAAAGTAACATAAATCAGGATACCCAACCCCTAGACCAACCCATAGACAGTTTCATAGATGGGCACTACACACATTTGTGTCTTTGATTTTTTTAGTTTCTATATTCCATTAATGTCTGTCTAATTATTTAGTTTTGAGAGTAGCCTGTCATATGCAACAAAACAGCTTTATCATGAGGCCATTCATTCATTCATTCTTTCTTTCTTTCATTTAATACACATCTATTGAGTACACATTGTGTGGCCAGTATTTAGGATACAGCTTATATTTTAGTTTGCTAGGCTGCCAGAATGCAATATACCAGAAGTGGGTTGGCTTTTACAATGGGGATTTATTATCTTACGAGCTTATGCTTCTGAGACTATGAAAATGTCCAAATCAAGGCTTCATCAGGAGATGCTTTTCATCCCAAAGACCTGCTACTGGCAATCTTGGACTCCTCTGTAATATGGCAGGGTGCATGGCAACATCTGCTGGTTTCCCTTCTCTTCCAGTGTTCGTTGCTTCAGCTTTTGGCTTCCTCTGGCTTTCTCTCTGTCTCTTTCTCCATATTCATCCCTTTTATAAAGGACTCTAGTAAGAGGATTAAGGCCCACCCTGGGTAATGCTTTGCTGAAGTGATCTAATCAAAGGCTCTATCTACAATAGGTTCACACCCACAGGAGTGGATTAGCTCCAAGGACATGCTTTTTCTGGGGCCATAAAAGCCTCAGCCACAGCTGACTAGCTGGTAAAGATAGATTTTTACTGCAGTCCATTGTTTGAGGCAAGTTTTCAGTCATCCATTTACATGCTGACTTTCAGTAGCTTAATTCTTTCATTTTTAACTTTATTTTTAAAGAAGTTTTAGATTACAGAAAATATAAGGGATTCCCATGTACTCCACCCCTCCCCCTCTCACATTTCCCCCTATTAATAACATCTTACATTAATGTGGTACATTTGTTACAATTGATGAACAAATATTTAAGTATTGCTACTAGCCATGATCTATAGTTTATGTTATGGTTTACACTTTACACCATACAATTTTATAGGTTATGACAAAATGTATAATGGAATATCATGCAGAACAATTCCAATGCCCTAAAAATGCCCTTTGTTCAACCTATTCTTCTGTACACCTCCCCTCAGAACCTCTGGTAACCACTATCTTTATATAAATGTTACAAGTTATTTTGTTACTATAATAGTAATAAGTCTACTTTAGTACATTGCTGCATTTCCCCCTTATGTTTGTTCTTTCCTCAATTTTGAGGATTTGTGGATGGTGAAACCCATTCTGCTTCAGACTGAAAGGGGCCTTATGTTTTATGGGGCAGATGAAAGGAACTGTTTTGCTTGCAGTTGTAGATACTCTCTGTTTTTGGGGATCATCATTTTGTTAGTTGTCCTGGGCATGTCTGATGAACTGGAGAGTAGGTGTTAGCTGCAACTCTGCTGAGATTCAAGGCTCAACCAGCATATGAACAGACTGAAGATTTATGTCTCTGGGACATGTATTTAGTGGGTATAGTGCCAATTATAAGATGAAATAAAAGGAGTAGAAGAATTATGTTTTGGGAAATAGATATATAATAGAGTCTAACTTTATTACATTGGAGAAATAGAATATCATAATTCCAAGGTAAGGCCCACTGGTGGGGTGCTGATTTAATGGGGTTGTGTGCCTTGCCTATAGTGTCCAGATGTCTCTAGAGCTCTCAGGAGCACCCCTGTTGAAGCTTTGTTTACTGTGGCAGTTAGTGAGATTTGCCTGAGACATGCATAAGCATAACCTCTGGAATGACCTCCCAACTCACTTTGAAATCTCTTAACTATAAAAACTCATTTGTATTTAATGTTTCCCCTTTTGGTATAGGTCTTTTTCCAAACGCATCGCTGGTTGTTGTTTGGTATTAATCCCTTGGTGCCAGGGAGGCTCATCTCTGGGAGTCATGTCCCACGCTGGAAGAAGGTAATGAGTTTATTTGCTGAGTTTGGCTTAGAGAGAGGCCACATTTGAGTAACAAGTAGGTTTTCAGGAGGTAACTCTTAGGCAATAATTATTATTAGGCTAAGTTTCAATTTTACAAGAGTAATGTTCATATGTACAAACATTAATATCCATGGGTTGGTGTATTGGTCTGTTTTCTTTTAGGTAACTTAGTTTGTCACAATGTAAATTTGAGTTATTCATGTGTGGGAGGGAGGAGGGCAAGAGGTAATTATTTAGTCCCCTATTTACCATTAATTCTATCTGTGTACCAATTTTATCTTTTTGGTTCACATAAGTATTATCAATGGATCTTGAAATATTATTTGTTACTGTAAATTAGCTTAACAACCTATTCTATAACTATGAATTGAATGTGGGCTACATTCAGTAATCCAATTCAGCAAATATTTACTGAATGCCTAGACATTATCCCTGACTTCAAGAAGCTTATGATTAAGTAGGTCGAATGCATTCTGTAACATTTAGGCTCAAATGCAGTTTTGATATGTGCCGGAGTCTTGGCATTATAGATGCTTGCTAGAAGGACAGATTTGTAATATTGGCCAGCAAGACTGTGGAAGGCCTGGTAGAAATGGTCATTGTAAAATGGGCTCTGAAGTTAGGTACAATTTTGATAGAAAAGATCAGAGTAGGGCATTTCAGTCCAAAGGAATAAACAAGAGTAAGGCTCTTAAGAGACAAAGTAGGGAGTCTATATTTAGAAGTGGGAACAGACTGCAGCCTAGATTGTGTTATAGAGAACAGTGGGACAGTGGGAACTAAGACTAGGAAAGTACTACGCTGCCCCATCATGGGGGATCTTACATGTCACACCAAGGCAGTGGTTCAGGAGTGAAGGGGGAGTTCAATGACTTTGCCCACCACACCCCCCAGGAACATATATTGCCACAGTTGTGAGTGCTACTGGCATCTAGTGGGTAGAGGTAGTAAGGAATTTATGTTTTATTCTGCAGGCACCCAGGTGGGTTAGTTTTCCTGAACTGGTGATTGTCTAGGTCCCAGTATATTGTTATACTAAGTTCTCAAAGTGTTACTTTGAAAATCTCCCATGGGAAAAGTATAAAAAGAAACACCAATTTGGGAGAAAAGGAATAGAAGACATTAATCATTTGATAGCTCCTGAACCTGAGGAAAAAAAAAAATAGGGGGAAGTGAAGAAGCAGCAAAGTTTTCAAACTTTTCTATTAGAGGCATTGGAAGGGCTCCGGACTTAAAGATACTAGTGCAAGGAGAACACAGGCATTGTACAAGCAGGCACATTTCTGATAATTGGAGATTTCTGATCTCATTACCTAAAGAGTAAAATATCAAGCAGTATATGGAGCTTGAGGGTTTAGGCTTTTATCCTTGGTCATGCAGCTGTCCAAAAAATATAAACATACTGCTGAACACCCCCAAATCCCACCCTTTAATTTGAGAAACAAGTCAGTCATCTATATTCCATATCTTCATAAATAATCAACCTCAAAAAGTAAATATGATAAAAAAAGTTTCATAAATAGCCAGAAACCTCATGCCAAGTATGCTTAGCTCTCCTGCATCTTGTGAGAGTAAAAGAGCAGGAAAAAGAAAACTAATTTTATTTTTTGCCCTGCCATGTTGTGATTGTATTTCTGGCTTTAATTTTTTTTTTTTTTTTTTTTTACCATGAAGTAGATTTGACTCTCTCTTACTAGGACAAGATTGATGCTGCCACCTCCACCCCAAATCCCTTTCCTGCTCCACCATGTTCTTTGGATAGTCATAATAGACAAATCTTTTCTGCCCATGGGTTTGCTAATAGATGGTTCAAATGAATTCCAGAAGCAGGCGTATAATGATCAAGAAGCCATTCCATTTTAAAGAGGTTTTGCAAATGACTTGACTTGCTGTGTATAGCAAGGAATTCTGATTCTCTGCTGTAAGAGTAGTCTGAACCAATGGAGAAACATGAAAGCTGAATAAAACCTCCCTAGTTCTGAAGGATAAGCATGTGTTATTGGAAGAAGCAAATTATGAAAACAACTTACGCATACTCTAAGTGGGAATTTTCAAGGCAATCGTTATTTTAGGCACATACAGCAGAGGGCATTGTTTGGTCAAACATAAAACAGGGCTGCTGCTGACAGTAATAGAGCAAGAAATAGCAAAGCCCCTCCCCAAAACACACACAAAGAGAACAAGGAGGCAAATAAATGACCTTTAAATTGTTGCTTTTTTTTTCTTCTTTGTTTTGTTCTCTGAAGCTTATTCCTTAGTAGGAAATGTTTCTCTGAAAATAAACTAAGAATTGGACAAATATCGTCCAGATATTGAAGAAACTCCTACAATGTGAGCATGGCTTTGTTAAGTGCTGTAGTGAACATGACACTGTGCTGGCCCTCAACGAGTTTACTGTCTTAATTGTCTATAACCCGGTTCAGTCTGCCTGATCACTCATTCATTCATCTGTGCATTTAACACATGTTTAGTGAATACTTTTCTAGCTGAAAAATTCCTTGAATAAGGCACTGTCCCATGGAATTTAACATTCCATGGAGGTGAGACATGCATTAAGAAAATAAACATCTAAGTACACAAGAAAAATATCAAATAGTGATGAATGTTATGATGAAAATTAAATATGATGATGTGATTGAGTATGATAGAGAATCTAATACTTTAGGCTGGGTTATCAAGAAAGAACTCCGTGAGAAGGTTAAATTATAAGAGTCCTGAATGACAAAGAAAGTCAACTATGCAAAACTCAAAGGAAATGTATTGCAGACATTTGAGAAACTAAGGAAGGCCAATCTTGTTGCAGAGAGAGGAGGATGAGGAAAAGTTGAAAGGTAGTAGATGTAAGAAGGAGTCAGATCATGTAGGGTCTTGGAGGTGAAAGCAGTTTGGAGTTTACTCTAAAAGGGCGTGGAGCTAATAGGAGCATCTCACCCGAAGAATGACATGAACATATTTACATTTAAAAATTCACTTTAAGTGATGTATGAAGAAGTAATTGCTGTAAAGCTATTCCAAAAGCAAAGAAATTGGAAGGTAAGAGGATATTTCAATATTCAAGTTAGAAATGAGTATGACTTGGCCTAGAATTGGACAGTGAGAAAAGGAGGTAGAGCCAGATCATGTTGTAGGAGTCAACAGAATAGTGTTGTGCTGAATGTGGATAAAGAAAAAGAAGTCACAGAAGATTCCGATGTTTTTGCCTTGGATCCCCTGGTTGTATGGTAGTAGCATTTACAGCAGGTGTGGTGATTTTCCTTCAGTGTGTATTGTGCCATTTAATTCATGTAATCCTCACAATGCTTATTTATTAAATGCTGTTATGACACACCCACCTAGGAAGGTGAAACTCAGACAGGGCTCATTTGCCCAAGACTGAACAGTCAGTACGAGTAAGCCAACAATCTCTTTTTTTGTTCACTAAATGATATTGATGTAGATTGGGAATTCTTTCAATGCTTTAGTGTTGTTCCAAGTTGTAAAGTACAGTATTTGACTCTCACTGAATCAAAACTGAATGTGTGTTTAGTCATCATTCATGAGCAGGCTTCATGGTGGATGTGAGCAGCACTAGAGGCTGGAGATGCCTTTTTCCTGACTTGTGGATCAATGCTTCCAGAAGGATATTGCTACTTTTGTGTACAATAATATTTGCCTAACATGACCATATGCAGAAGCTAATCTTGCTTTCATGCTCTACGGGATTTTAACTAGGGGGTATTAATTTGAACCTATACATGACTCAGTAGTCCGATAATCAGATTAAAGATTTTCTTTTTAGTGATCAGTTCCATTCAATTCTGCTGTAAGGCTAGGGATGTGGATTATTAAAGCCATCTGAATTTTCCATCAGCCAGTCTTCTCTCTCCAATTTCTTTTGCATACAAGGGATTAGCCTTTCTGAAAGATTGCCCTCCCTAAAACATTATGCCCTTCCCTGCTTACATGCCTTGAGTTTTTTCCTAAGTCTCTTTATTGAAGCAAATCCAGACTCTTTTACCAGATGTGTAGTGCCACTCACTTGAGCCAGCTCAGCTTTGTAACTTTTGCAATATAAGCCTCTGGTTCCATAAAGTCAGATTTTTTGCTATTTTGTACTCCTTCTCCTCCTCCAAGATCCTGCCTCAATACAAGTCTATAACCCCTTAAAGACTCCCCAAAATACAAAATTATTTTCATAAAACTTTCTATTACCTATGCCTATGTTGATTGCTTATAATTTCTTCTATAATATGCATTTGGCATTTAAATATTGAATACATTGATTTGCATTTGTAACTAGATGTATATATGTGTGTTTTTGGTTTTATATATGTATCTATATATTTGTGTTATAGATCCATTAAAATTGTAAAGTTCTAGAAGGCACTGTCAACTTCAGTCTTTTATTATCTTTATTTTACTCTCCAGAGCATAGCAACATGTCGACTGCATGGGCTATTTTTAAAAATATATATTTATAATAAACATTTTTTTTAAAGAAGTTTTAGATTACGAAAAAGTTACATCAGAAGTATGTGATTCCCTATACCCCTCTCCCCCTTCCACATCTTCCCCCATTAATAACATCTTACAATTGTGTGATAAATTTGTTACAATTGATGAATACATATTGAAACATTGCTACTAACCAAGATCTATAGTTTACATTGTGGTTTACACTTAGTTCCAATGCCTTAAAAATGCCCTATGTAACAACTATTATTCCCTCCCCCTGCCCTCAGAACCTCTGATAACCACAATCTTTATAACATTGTTAGATGTTCTTCCATTACTATAATATTAATAAGTTTATTTTGTCCATGGTTGCATTTCCCCTTACGTTTGCTCATTCCTCAACATTGAAGATTTTGGGATGGTGATGCCTGCTCTGCCTCAGATTGAGAGGGGCTTAGATCTTATGGGGCAGATGGAAGGAACTGCTTTGCTTGCAGTTGTAGGTACTCTCTGTTTTTTGGAATGGGGGTTGTCCATCATCAGCATTTTGTTAGTTGTCCTGGGCAAGTCCGATGATCTAGAGGGTAGATGTTGGCTGCAAGTCTTCTGAGATCCAGTGCTCAGCCAGCATATGAACAGATGGAAGATTTAAGTCTCTGAGATATATATTTGATGGGTATACTCCTAACTATAGACTCAAATAAAAGGAGTAGAAGAATCACGTATAGGGAAATTATAAATGAGTCTAACTCTGTTACATTCAGAAAATAGGTTGTCATATATTTCAAGGTAAGGCCCATCAACAGGGTATGATTTCAAGGAATTCTGTGCCTTGCCTTTAGTATCTTTATGGCTCTAGAGCCCTCAGAGCACCCTTATTTGAGGCTTTGTTCACAATGGCAGTTAGTGAAATCTGCCCGAGACATGTATAAGTGTAACTTCTGTAATGACCTCTCAACTCATTTTGAAATCTCTTAGCCATAAAAACTCATTTGTACTTAATGTTTCCCCCTTTTAGTCAAGGTCTTTTTCCAAATGCATCACTGGTTGTTGCTTGGTATTAATCCCTTGGTGCCAGGAAGGCTGATCCCCAGAATTCATGTTCCATGCTGGGTGTAATGTAGTGCATTTCTTTGCGGAGTTTGGCTTAGAGAGAGGCCACATTTGAGTAACAGGAAGGTTTTCAGGAGGTAACTCTTAGGCAATAATTATTATTAGGCTAAGTTTCAATTTTACAAGAATAAGGTTCACAGTTACATGCATTAATATTGAGGTCTTGACATATTGGCCTGCTTTCTCTTTTTAGGCACTGCCTATGTACTTGAGAGATTCTTGCCCCTCTTTTTGAGAATGTAGCAGGACTCCCCAGGATGGGAGTTTAATATTTTGTTGTTTATTGTGTGGGTCTCCACCCACTGAGATAACACCCTATGACATGAAGAACACATTCATATTCCATAGATGCATGCCCCAGGTGCACCCTTTTCCACACATACTGCCATCACTGAGGTTGCGATTTCCCTCTTCCTCGGGGGGTGCGACGGTGGAAGAGGAGACCCGGTGCTGGTGGCCTGGCTGGCGTGTGGGGGAATCCGGTGTGGAGGGCGACGCAGTAAAGAAGCTGCGGAGACGAGGCTGGTGGCGCAGGTCTACTTTATTAGGGAAGTGCAGTAAAATTTATAGGGTTTAGGGCTACCGTGTAGCCCGCTGATTGGTTGGAGGCAGCGTCTGTGTGATGATTGGCTATAGTCAGCTGTTGCTGGGTAAAGGGCTTCCTGGCAGGGGAGGTGGGTGGTACCCACAAGGCTCGCAGGCCGCTTATGTCCTAATAAGGTAATATTGGGAGAATACAGAGGCAGGGGGGAGGAGGCCG
>JAQZBX010042069.1:0-22102 GCA_029593785.1 Cabassous unicinctus | reverse complement strand
AATCACTCTGAAAGGACACCATATTCATGAAGTTTAATAGGACAAGTCTGCAGATTTTGGTCATTATTAGTTACTCTTTGGTTTACAAAAATGCAATTACTTTTTCATGCTTATACTGTCAATAGGTGCTAAATTGGACATTGTAAAACAGACAAAATAGAAGCAAACTCTATTGCTCTTAATTGTCACTTCTCAGTCATGCCAATGAAGTGAAGTTTAAAGTTGTAATAGTGCTGAAATTTCTCCAGTTTGTGCTCATCAAGATGTATTAAGTAATGGATTCCTTTATTATGTTGTCTAAGGTGAACTTTTTGTAATAAAGTAGTCAACTACTGCAAAAGTGTTTCTAAATACTCATCTCTTTTAAAAATATGCTTTCCAAGATTATTTTAAGGCTTCTTCCATTCAAATCATGTTTTCAAATTATCACACACAAAAAAAATTTGGCCAGAGTTTTAACCAAAATTATCTGTTGAGTTACTCTTTCAAATTAGTAAAAATAATATTTCTATGAGAAAGAAAGAGATTAGCACTAGAATCCAGGGTGCACTCACTTTTGTATATTAATATCTGACAAATACTTCACTCCACAAATTTGAAAAATTGACATTATGTTAATCTGTATGAAAACCACGCTATCACCGTGGTCTCCTAGTCAAATAGAAACAACTTGTTGAGAATAAAAAATATCCATGATTTTTCTATTCATGAAGTCAATATGTAAAATGGTATTTTAAAGTCTCAAGTTAATAATTTTTCAGTCTTCAGAGCTCAACTCAATTGTCTTTCCAACAAGTACTAATTCTTAGATTTCCATTTTCTCATTGGACCACACTTTCTTTTTATCAATTAAAACAGTCATAATTTATTTACTCACAACATTTATTTACCCAATGCAGTAAATATCATTTTGGTATGAAAGTTTGATTGCAATAAAGATCCACCACTACACTGTCACTGTAACTTGAATAAAGTTTTTGTCTGTCCACACATTTAAATCCTACATAATGTAGTTTCTGGAACATACGGTTTATTCAGCAAATAATGAATAGTGAGTCAAGAAATGAGTAAAATTTAATAGCAATTGTTAGCACTTTTTGTTACTGAAAAATATGTGAATGCTTTATGTATACTAACTCATTTATCCATACCTCAATTACAGGACAGATTCCTATTGTTACCTATAATCATAAACAACATATGAGAAAAGACGCACATATATTTTCAATAATTTGCCAAAACCACATAGAACGTAGAAGTGATAGCATTCAACTGACTTTCCTGACTAAAGAATCCCTGCTTTTAAGCACTGAAATACATAGAATGAAAGCACAAAATGTTCTTTTCCTTGTGTCAACTGATTATGAGGTCTCCTGACCATACCTTATGAAGTAATCATGGTCTTCATTATGTCAATTGTAGAAATGAGAGAAAAGAATGTTTTAAAACGTAGGGTGAATTGTTTTCACTAGATTTGGCAAACCTTTCAGAAGGTTGATTCATGTAGAATTTGTAGAATTTTACCCTTGGTGATCAATAATATGAAGATGATAAAAATTGTAGTGGAAGTACAAAAAGATGGAGGAGGAGGAGAATCTGGAGGAGGAAGAAAAGAAAGAGAAGAAGGAGAAGAATAAAATGAGAAGGAACAGAAGAAAAGGGTGAAGAAGAAGGAGAGCATTTAGAAAAGCAAAGTGGATGAGATTAGTTACATCTATTATGGTTGTGAGGTCCTATTATATTTTCAAGGAATAGAACTAGAACCATTCTTAGATACTACACAGGCAAGTGTTAAGTTATCCAGAAAGGAAATATTTGAAGCAACTGCACTGGATAAAACTGAATAAGAAATGTAGAACTTCTAGAATATATAAATCTGCAAAAAATTTTGTTTAGACTCCAAGAATCATTGATAAGATAGTTAATCTGAAAAATCATAATTTTTCAAGGGCCCACCAGAAATTTGAGTTTGCAAACATCCAAGTAATTTGAATTCTGAGGAGGAGCAAAATTTCAAAGAGATGTAACAGATGAATCATTTCAACCTTGTCTGAGGGTAGAGCAAAGAGGTAGCCATAGTACAAATATCTCTGAAGAAATCAGCTATTTTACAAAGAATATTTAAAGCCAAGTGTGGGCTACAGTACCAGTATGAAAAAGGAGAGAAACCTAGATTCAAGGCATTTGCCTTCACATTCAGTGGTCTTCTATACATGTCTCTACTAAGTGTTCTTAACAAAGACTGGGGGCAGGCAAAAACACCTTGCATCTCACAGAATAACAAACATCCTAGTTTCTTACCAAGAGGGACTGTTATTACTTTGCCAACTACAGATTTATTCTTACTGTAGTCTTCACAATAGAAAAGATTTATTGAGATACGTAATCATACAATTCCTTACTTCTTTCTGAGAGCATTCAATCTATAACACACTTATATTTCCTTATATCCTCTCCCTAATTATCCAGACAAACCTAAATCCTATCATAGGTCCTTTCTAATACCCTTTTACTTAGAAACTGCATATGTCTTCATGGCATATGTTCTTCCTCACTGCATTAAGTATTAAAGCCAACTTATTGAACCACATGTATCCCTAGTGGTTTTTGACTAAAAAGCAATTACAATTACTAGCTTAAAATATCTAATTGAGAGGGTAAACAACATGCAGATACATGGGAAACTTCATGAGAAGATGGATACTATAAGATAGTGTCCAATGAAAGCCTAGAAATAAAATTTTTAAAAACACACAGAGACAAACACTGTATCAGAATTGAAGAATTACTCTTACAAAGTTGTTCAGTAGATTCAGTACAACTGAGAAAACAATGAGTAAACTTGAAGATAAGCCAATAAGAATTATAGAAAAAGAAAGTCATTTAAAGAAAAATGGAATGGGAATAAATTATCCAAGAGCTGTAGAGCAATATCAGACAGTGTGATTTACATGCAATTAGAGTTCAGTGACAAGAATAGAGAAGGAATCAACTACAATAAATATTTAAGGAAATAATGGACAAGACTTTTCCAAAAATACACAAAGCCATCACAGCTTAGGCCTACAAATGTCAACGAGCACTCAAGAAGGATAAATACATAAAGCAAATTATCTAAACATAAAATGCATTGAGATTCATCAGACTGACTGCTGAAAAACTAAACGTAAGTATGAAATTACAAAGTGAGTCAGAGGAAAATACGTATCACATACAGAAGAAAAAACAATTATTATAAAAGATGTGCCATCTAGAATATAAAAGCAGGAAGGTAATGAAAAACATATATTTAAAGTGCTGAAAGATAGAAATACTTTACAGAATTCAATGTCCACTGAAAACAACTTTCAAATTTAAGAAGAAAAGCAGATATTTTAGTAAAATTAACGTACTCAAAAAATATTTTTTTTAGCAACCTTGTATTTTAAGAATTATCCAGGAAAGAATATGATAACAGAAGGAGAGTTGTATCTAAACAGAGATATAAACTATGCTAAAATTGTAAAAATGAAGGTAAATTTGATTTGTAAAATTTTAATGGCTTTAAAAATAATTGTATAAAACAAAACTAGGTTGATGAATTATTGGATTTGAAGTATTTATAAAAGTAAAGTTTATATAAGAAAAATAACAAAATGGGAAACAAGAATTGAATGTCTTCTATTTTACAGTTTTAATGTTTTTAAGTTATGTGATATTTTATATTAGGCAGAATGTGATAAATTAAACATGGATATAATATTCCCCAGCTCAACTTCTAAAAAGAGAGAAAAAATTACAAAGATAAGAGATTAAGTCAGGGTATCACTATAGTCACAAAGAAATATTAAAAGGATAGTAAGAGAATGTTATAAACAACTTTTAGTTTTTAACTTTGATAATTTAGAGGATATATACTGTTTCATAAAAGCTCACATCAGAATAAATTTGTTACTCATTTAGTAATATGTTTATTAAAGAAATTGAATTATTCCTAAAAACCTTCCAAATGAAAAAAAAAACAGAAACTGTTTTCCAAATGTGAAAATATCCCCTTTCCCTCAGATTGGAATATGTACAGAGTACTGTATGAAACATCTTCAACCATCCAGAAGATGACAACATCTTGGGATATAGTAGACCAACAACATAGAAGAAATGTGGGTTCCAGGCTTAACTCAAAGAAAACAGCCACCCACAAAGCCTAGTCATCTAAAATCTGCACTGTTACACCCAGTGATGAATGATGACAATTACACTTATGTTGAGCCACTCTATTTCTGAAGTTCTTTCTTACACCAGCCAGACTGTGCCTAAACAATACAAGTTCTCTCCCCACTCCAATCACATCACCTAGTAAATCACTCTTCCCTTTAAAGAGTTCTTTCTTTCTGCAAATAAGACTATACATTTATGTTTGTGAACATTTTGCAGCTATCTCAAAAATTACACTGTCTTCTATTAGCAGTTCCAGTGATATCTGCCAGTAACATAACCTTCTCAAAATCTGTCTGTTAATACTTTTTAACATAATAATATAAGGTATTTTATCTTTTCAACTCTGATAATAGTGGCATACTGTTTTAGATAAATGTCATATGATGAAGTGATAAAGAATGTGAGCTCTAAAGTCAGGCTGACTAGGTTCAAATTTGAACTTTAACCTGTTGACTGACCATGAACAATCTAGAAAACCTCTCTGTGTCCCAATATCATCATCTGGAAAATTCATGTATTCAGTACACTTATTAATGCACTCTACCAGGTGTTGGTTATATAAAATTGAATAGTATTGGAAAATATCTTGTGAACTGAAGGCTTTCAATGTGAAGGAAATGGGAAAAGAATGAAATGGCATAAGAAAAATATATAGAATATTAGATGTGGATAACTGTAATGGAAAACAAATGCAATACTGCTGAGGGAAGGAGCAGGAGCAAATTTAAATAGATTGTAAGGGATGGTCTTAAGAGGACGAGCATGAGAAAAGACCCATGTAGTTTTCTTGGGAAAAAAGTTCAGGAAGAAGGGAAAATACAAATATTCAAGGTAGCATCAGACCTAATGTGCAGATGGAAGAGTGAGGAGGTCAGTGTGGCCACTCCAATGTGAACATGATAGAAAAAAGATAAAGAATGAGTTCACAGAAGTAAGAAATAGTAGCAAGATCATGGTGGACCTGTAGGCTCCAGTAAAAATATTGATTTTCACTTAATGTGATGGGAATCCTTGTAGGTTTTTTAAAGAAATGTGACATGATAGACCCTACATTTTCACAGCATCACTCTGGTCTGTACATTGAGATAGACTAAAGGGGGATAAGGCAGAAAATGGGGAGACAATCTAGAAAGCTATGGCAGTCATTTAAAGATTAAGATGATGGCTCTTTTGGCCAAGGTGGTAAGCGAAGGGATGTTGAGAAATAGTCACATACCAAATACATTCTTTGCATAGAATCAGTATGATATGCTCATGGAGTCGATGTTACATATGTGAGAAATTGCCAGGTTGAGCCTTAAGTCTTTGCCTGAACAAGTAGGAGGATAGTTTTCCATTACCTGAGATTAAATTTTAGGTATTGCAAGTATTTTCCCTAGAGATATCTTGTGTGGAAAAACTAAGTTAATTATTTTTAATATTGTCTACAACTCAGTAGTTGCTCAGTGAATATAATCTGGTTTTACCATTATTAAATAACATGAGTTATTTGCAAGCAAAAACTAATGTTCATATTTTGGATGTCCTATTCCAGTTTTTTTCCCCTTTTCATTTCTAAGTAGTTCAACCTTTACAATACTTAGAAATTTGTCATACCACCATGAATAAAAGGATTTTGTCATAAAGTTTTTTCAGATTATATCTTATATAAAATATGATATGCACTTACTTAAATAGATTTTAAAAAATGGACAATGTAACTGGTCTGGTGTTTTCATATTCTCCAAAGCTTATATTATATTTATTTAATAGAATCATAAATCTTTTCTAGAATATATTATAAGA
Organism: Cabassous unicinctus; assembly: GCA_029593785.1. Lineage (NCBI taxonomy): Eukaryota > Metazoa > Chordata > Mammalia > Cingulata > Chlamyphoridae > Cabassous > Cabassous unicinctus. Next base: position 16,120 of record JAQZBX010042069.1, on the reverse strand, counting down.
TTACATGCTAGACCTAATTTAATGAAACATAACCAATTCATGAACTTACTACTATCCGAAAATGAGAAAAATTCTGTTGACCATCGTTGTCAACAAAAAGCAAAAGCATGCATTTTCTAAGTCATAGAAATGTACATAAATGAAGACAAGTCCAGCACAATTCATAAAGAAAACCAGAAAATATAAAGGACCTGTAAATATAAGAAAAGACACAATGTCTGTATAAGAGAATTTAGTTTAAAAAGTACATTGTTTAAAAAATTCTTACCAAGCACATAGCTAAGTGCAAACAAAACCAAAAGAAATTATAATAAATATACATTCTAGACAACATATATTTCAGAAAAAAAATCTTAATACAGTAAATTATAAGGATATTATTTATGATAGAATAAAAACTTGTATATGATTTAAGAATGTAGAAGAAAATAATGCACTTTTAAATTATTTGAAAAAGTTAATAAACAGTGATGAAATTGAGAAGATTCATTAAAATTTTAATCCTAAAACAAAGTTGAGCTTTATTTTAATATTTCAAAAATCATTTAAAGGTTTCTGGGAAAATGGAACTGAAATAGGTAGGGAGAGTCTGCCCTTTCACAAAAAAAGCAGAGAGAAGGCATGGACCTATCTAAAAGATGCTGCTTTGGATATATATATAGAATGGAAAGGTGCTCTGAGCCATCTAGGAGGGTACTAGAAAGATAAATAAACCAAAAGAAAACTGAGTTGCTTGCCCCTGTGGCTGCAAATGGCACATATACCCCATGCTCAGAGCAATGAACGGGTGGGAGATATTCCCAGAGAAGAAGAGGGGTCTGACAGAGGGTGAAGAGAGGATTTTCTGTCATGAATTTGGTCACCTGAGCTCCCTTTGAATCCTGGAAGAGACCCTGACTCAACAGGGATAGGAGAGGCTTATGTGCTCAGGCAGGCTGTCCTGCCCAGTCACCAGGGAAGAGAAAGGAACTATATTAGAGAGAGGTTGGGACAGATGCATAATTAGCAGGACTCTAGAAAACTGTAGTCTTTAATGCCTGAGGGAAGGGGACAGATAGCTTTCTGAAGCCAAAACAACTTAAGGAGACAATTTGGCTCAGTGGAGGAATTCCCATCTTGCATATATGAGGGTCCTGGTTTAATTCTGCAGTCTGGGTTATCAGGCATCCAGCTAATACCTTATGAGTGGATTATATAGACATTCTTTTAGTTTTAGGTTTACTTGGATCTGTTTTTTTGTTTTGTTTTTGTTTTGTTTCTTTAAGAGGGAAGGTTGTTTTTCTTTTACTGGCTGCTCTTTTGTTTCTTGTTTGTTGTGTTTCCCATTTCTTTGTATCTCCTTTTCCTCCTCCTTTAGCAATTTTTCTACCTATGTTATTTCTATTCTTTCCTTCCTTTTTCTATCTTCTGGTTTCTGTTGTTTTTCTTTCATTCCATCTCTTTTTGTTTAGTCTTCAATTTTTTCCCTTTTTTTGTCTATCTTTATTTCTCTATTTTCTTTTTTACTTTTTATTTTTTGTTGTTTTTCTTTATTTTTCCTTTTCCTTTCCTCATCATTAAGGCTTTTTAATTCATTCTATATATTTTTCTCTATTTTGATTCTCATTTCATTTTTTCTATTCCAATTTTAATTATTATTCCACTGTATTTCTTATGATTGTTCACATATGTTAATTATTTATTTTCTTAGGTCTTGTATGATTCTCCTTCTACCTTTAAATTATTGTTATTACTATTATTCTTTTTTTTTCAAATCACTATCCTTTTCTCTGGTCTTAATTCCTTTTTTTTCCAAAGGGAACATAGACAAAAACAAAGAAAAGGAATAAAAGGAATGAAGTGTCAAACTGAAAACTTAACACACACACAAAAACAACAACAAAATAAAACCCTAGAGCAGAGAGAGAAGCTAATCAACCAAATAAACCATCAAGGTAAATAGATGCCTAGACACCAACAAAAAATTACAAATCATACTAAGAAACAGAAAGACATGGCTCTGTCTAATGAAAAAACCAGAAAACAGGAGGACAACTAATCAGAGATGTCCAAACAAATATCATGAATCAACTTAAAGAAGTGAAGGAAGAGATTAAGGATATTAAGAAGACACTGGGAGAAATACCAAAGAAATTTTAAACATATCTAAAAGATAACAGATATGATGGTAATGAATGACACAATACAATGAATCAAAACTACACTGGAAGCACATAGCAGCAGATTTGAACAGGCAGAAAAAAGAAATAGTGATGTGGAAGACAGTACATCAGAAATCAGACAGATAGTAGAACAGATAGATAAAAATATAGAAAAAATCCAGCAGGCACTTAGGGACTTGAATGACAACATGAAACACAGAAACATACACACTATAGGCATCCCAGAAGGAGAAGAGAAGGGAAAGGGGGCAGAAGGAGTGTTGGAGAAAATAATGGCTCAAAATATTCCAACTCTATTGAAGGACGTGGATGTACATGTTCAGCAAGCATAGCACACCTCAAAAATATTAATCCCAATAGGCCTTACCCAAGACATATACTGGTCAAATTTTCCAATCTGAAAACAAACAGAGTTCTAAAAGCAACAAGAGAAAAGAAAGCCATCACATACAAGTTAAGCACAAGATTAAGTACTGACTTCTTCTTTGATACTATGGAGGCAATAAGGCAGTGGTATGACAAAAACAAAACAAAACAAAACTGCAAGCCAAGAATTTTCAATCCAGCAAAGCTAGAATTCAAAAATGAGAAAGAATTCAAAATATTCACAGATAAACAGAAATTAAGAGATTTTGTCAATAAGAAAACTGTACTTCAAGAAATACTAAAGGGAGTTCTGAGGGTTGAAAGGAAAAAGGAAAAGGAGAGAGTGAGAGTTGGAGGAGAATATAAGAATAAGGAAAAAGATAAAAAGAGAAATAGAAACAAAATATGGAATACATAAACCTAAAGATAATATGACTAATGTAAATAATTTCTTGACAAAAATAACATTGAATGTTAATGGATTAAACTCTCCAATCAGAGACACACATTGGCAGAATGGATAAGGAAATATGACCCATCTATATGCTGTCTACAAGAAACTCACCTTAGACCAAGGGATGCAAAGAAGCTGAAAATGAATGGTTAGAAAAAATTTTACATGCAATCAATAATCATAAAAGGGTGGTAGTATCTATACTGATATTGGACTAAATAGACTTTAAATGCAAAACTCTTGTAAGAGACAAAGAATGAAACTATATATTAATAAAAGGGGTAATCTATCAAGAATAAAGAACCACCGTAAACATTTATGCACCAAACCACAACGCCTCAAAATACATGAGGCAAACATTGAACAAACCAAGTGGAGAAATAGATTACTCTTCAGTTATATTGGGGGTCTTTAATATACCATTATAACCACTATACAGAACATCTTTACAGAGAATCAATAAAGAAAAAAAGACTTTGAATAATACATTAGAAGATCTGGATCTAATATACATATACAGAACATTACACCCAAATAAAATGGGATATACAGTCTTCTCAAGTGCACATTGATCATCCTCCAGGATAGACCACATGTTAGGCCAAAGAACAACTCTCAATGAATTCAGAACGATTAAAATTATACAGAGTAATTTCTCTGACCACAATGGAATGAAGCTGGAAATCAGTAAGGGACAGAGAGGCATATTAGGCACAAAGAAATGGAAGTTAAAAAACGTGCACTTAGAAATAAATGAGCCAAGAAGAAAATTTTAAAGAAATCAGTAATTACCTTGAAATGCATGAAAATGTCAACACAACATAGTAAAACCTATGGCATACAGCAAAAGCTGTACTGAGAGGGAAATTCATAACCATAAATGCCTATATTAATTAAGAAGTGAGAGATAAACTCAAAGACCTAACTGCACACCTAGAGGCATTAGAAAAAGAACAGCAAAACAAACACAAAGGAAATAAAAAGAAGGAAATAACAAAGATTAGAGCAGAGCTGAATTAAATTGAAAATAAGAAAGCTTTAGATAAAATAATCAAAACGAAAAGCTGGTTCTTTGAGAAGATTAATAAAATTGACAAATCCCTAACAAGACAAACAATAAAAAAGAGAAGGTGTATGCATATACATAAAATAAGAAATGAGGAAAGGGATATCACCACTGATCCTACAAAAATAAGGAGTATCATAAGTGAATAGTTTAAAAATTGTATGCCAAAAAGGTGGATAATTTAGAGGAAATGGAGAAATACCTAGAAACACACAAACAGCTTACCTTGAAAAAAGAAGAAATTGATGAATTCAACAGACAAATCAAAAACAACGGGATTGAATTAGTCATTGGAAACCTCCCAGCTAAGAAGAGCCCAGGACCAGATGGCTTCACAGATGAGTTCTAACAAACATTCCAGAAAGAACTCACACCAATCCTGCATAAACTCTTCCAAAAAATAGAAGTGGAAGAAACATTGTTTAACTCATTTTATGATGCCAAAATCACCTTCATACCATATCCAAAGATTCCACAAGAAAGGAAAACTAAAAAGCAATCTCTCTAATGAACCAATGTGCCAAAATCCTCAAGAGAACACTTGCTAATCATATTCAACAATATATCAAACGAATTGTACAGTACGACTAAATTGGGTTTCATCTCTGGTATTCAAGGATGTTTCAACATAAGTAAATCAATCAATGTAACACACTGCATAAATAGACTGAAGGGTATAAATCACATGATCATCTCTATAGATGCAGAAAAAGGATTTGACAAAATACAGCACCGTTTCCTGTTAAATATACTTCCAAAGATAGGAATAGAAGGAAACTTTATCAACATAGTAATGTATATATATATATATATGAAAAACCCACAACTAACATCATATTTAATGTTGAAATCCTAATAGCGCTCCCTCTAAGATCTGGAAAAAGACAAGGATGCCCACTCTCACTGATCTTACCTAACATTGTTTTAGAAGTACTTGCTCAAACATTTAGGCAAGAAAAAGATATAAATGTCATCAAAATTGGGAAGGAAGAAGTAAAAGTTTCACTATTTGTGGATGACATGATCTTATACATAGAAAGCCCTGCAAAATCTTCAACAAAGATTCTAGAGCTTGTACATGAGTTCAGTAAGGTGGCATGTTATAAGAGTAATGTGCAAAATCAGTAGCATTTCTGTACACAAATAATGAGTAATCTGAGTAGGAAATAAAGAAAAATCCCATTTTAAAAAACTACTACAGGAATCAAATACCTAAGAATAAATTTAACTAAAGATGTAAATGATGGGTATGCAGAAATCTACACAACACTGTTAAAGCAAATCAAAGAAGACCTAAATAAATGGAAGAACATTCCCTGTTCAAGGATAGGAAGACAAAACTCATTATGATGTCTATCTTACCCAAACTGATTAACAGATTTAATGCAATCCCAATAAAAATTACCACTGCATTTTATACTGAATTGGAAAAGCTAACTATGAAATTTATTTGAAAGAGAAGGGGCCCCCTAATAGCCAAAGGCATATTGAAAAAGAAAAATGAAATCAGAGGAATCACACTCCCTGACTTTAAAACATACTACAAAACTACAGTGGTCAAAACTGCATGGTATTGGCACAAGAATAGACATATTGACCACTGGAACCAAATTGAGACTTCTGATATAGATCCTCACATATACAGTCAACTGATATTCAACAAGACCACCAAGCACAGTCAACTGGGATTTAATAGACACTTCTCCAAAAAGCACATGAAAAGAAGCTCAACATCACTAGCTATTAGGGAAATACAAATCAAAAGTACAATGAGATATCATCTTACACCCATTAGACTGGTGGTTTTTAAAAAACAGAAGACTACAAGTTTTGGAGAGGATGTGGAAGAATGGGAACACTTATCCACTCCTGGTGGGAATGTAGAATGGTGCAGCCATTGTGGAGGACAGTTTGGTAGTTCCTCAGGATGCTAACTGTAGAACTGCCATATGATCCAGCAATTCCACTGCGGGTTATATACCCAGAAGAATTGAAAGCAGGTTCATGAACAGATATATGAACAACAATGTTCATAGCAGTATTATTCACTCTTGCCAAAAGTTGGAAACAACTCAAATATCCAACAGATGAATAGATAAACAAATTGTGGTATATATGTACAATGGAATATTACTCACCTGTAAGAAGGAATGCAATGTTAACACATGGGATAACATGGATGAATCTTAAAGACCTTATGTTGAGTGAAGCAAGCCAGGCAATGAAGGACAAATATTCCATGACCTCCCTGATATGAATTAAACAAATTGAACAGACTCACAGAGCTAGAGTCTGGAAGATAAATGTACAGGATACAAAAAGGGAGAAGAGGGTTGTGAGCAGATGTCTATGAGTGGAGTTTGTGATGGGGTTGAGGTATTTAATTTTGCATTGGATTGGTGTGACAGTGGTGCAGTGATACTACTAGGATGAGTCATACAGATCTCTGATGGGGGTAAAGTGGGAAGGGTGGGTTGGAGTCTCCATGGAACTTGGGGGAAGGTTGAGGGAAGGAACAAGGAAACTCTTGGGATTTGCAGGTATGTGGTTGAAACTGCAATGTTGGAAATGTTCTTTTGGTAAATATGGCAGGGGAGGGTTGCTGGTTTAAGGTGTTCAATGTGGGGGGCGTGCAGGACAGGGTGAACCTGGGGCTGGCTTCTAGGGATTGTGTGAGTGTTCATCTTATCATAGTGTGTTGAAACAGTAGGTGGAGACCCATATAATGCGGAGGAAGGTGTTGGACTCCCATCTTGGGGAGTCCTGTGATGTTCTAAATAGAGGGGCAGAGTTTTCTCAAGAGCATAGACAATGCCTAATACACGAGGACAGGTCAGTAAGTCAAGCCCTCAATGTTGTTGCATGTAACTATGATTCTTGTTCTTCAAGTAATGAAGCTCGGTGCTTGCCATGGGTTCTGAGGGGAGGGGAAGGGAGGAATAGAGTAGATGGAACATTGGGCATTTTAGGGGCAATGGAATTATTCTACATGATCTTGCAATGATGGATACAGGCCATGTTAAATTTCATCAAAATTTATAAAATTGTATGGTCAAAAATGTAAATGATAATATAAATCATTGACCATGGTTAGTAGCAATGTTTCAATATTTGTACATCAATATTAACTAGTGTACATTCACATGAAAAATGTTATTAACAGGGGAAAGGGGGAAAGTGGGACGATAGTGAGTATACAAGAATTCTGTATATTCTGTACATCATTTTCTGTAACCTAAAGCTTCTTTGAAGAAAAAATGAAAAAATACAAGACTAGGAGAATAAACAGAAAAGAATGTCACTGTACACACAAGACAACAGATCTTGCAGTGATAAAAGACATATTGTCAAAAATATTTTTTTAAACTTTATAATTTTTATTATCCAATTTTTTGAAATTTTTGTATTTTATTTGTTATTTTTAAACCTATCATTATGTCATTTTCTTATTAATTTTATTTGGTTATTTTATTGGCTCCATTTTTTAAAGAAGTTTTGGATCATAGAAGGTTTACAGCTGCAGCAAGGAGGATAATTGTGGGGTGTCAGAGATGGGGGATGCATGGGAAGAGGTTCACCTGGGATATGCCTCTAATGTGAATAAATGTGTTCAAGTGTTCATGGGACTTTGTCACAGTGGATGGAAATTCACACACTAACTGAAAGAATATCAAATTCCCATCCTGGGGAGCTCTGCCACATTCCCTAATGGGACAGCATGAATCCCCCATGTATAAGGTCGGTGATTAGTGAAGGAGTATGAACCATTGATGGACCTTTATATTGATGACTGTACCTATGAACATTTACTTTATAAATTGAAACTTAGTCTAGTATTATAGGATGCCTAAAAGTTGCATCCTGAGAGCCTCCTTGTTGCTCAAGTGTGGCCTCTCTCTAAGCCAAATTCAGCATATAAATGCACTAGCATCCCCTCAATGTGGGACATGACATCTGGGAAAGAGCTTCCCTGGCACTAAGTGAGTACTACCAAGCATCAACTGGAAATACAACTGGAAAAAGGTTTTGACCAAAAGGGGAAAAGGGTAAAGACAAATGAGTTTATATGACTCACCTCAAGGTGAGTCAGGAGGTCATCCCAGAGGTTACACATATGCACATCTCAGCAGGATCTCATTGACTGCTAAAGTAAATATTGCCTCAAATAATGAGGCTCCTGAGGGCTCTGGAGACATCCAGATGTGATAGGCAGAGCAGACAGTTCAGGAGATTAGTGCCATGCTACTGGGTTCCACTTTGGAATTTATGCTCTCCAGTGTAACAGAGTTGGAATCAATTTTGGTCTCCCTACACATGGATCTTCTACTCCTTCCATTTGAACCTATAGTGTTGGTACAAGAATTGATAAATGTGTGTCCAAGATACTTAAATCTTTAGGCTATCCATATGCCAGTTGGGCCCTGAATCTTATCAGAGTTACAACACCTACTCTCCAGTTCATTGGACTTATCCAGGACAACTAACAAGGAGATGATGATGGACAACAACCATTTCAAGGAACACAGAGAGTCTGCAACTGCAAGCAGGATGGTCCCATCCATCTGCCCCATGGGAACTAGTCCCCCTCTCAGTTGGAGATGGGATGGTCAACACCTTCCCAGAATCCTCAGGATTGGGGAATGAATGATGGAGTAGAGCAGACTTACTGTTCTTCTACTGCATACTTATTGTAATTCTAGCAATGGAAGAACTTTTGTCATTGATGTGGAAGCAGTGGCCATTGGAGGTTCTGGGGGATGGGGAAGGAAAAATAGACGTAATATGGGGGCATTTTCAGGACTTGGAAATAATCTTGAATGACATTGCAAAGACAGATATAGGCCATTGTATATCACCATAATTTTCAAAATTGTTCATGAGAGAGTGTAAACTACAATTTTAACTATAATCCACATTTAGTGGCAGTGGTCCAAGATGTGATTGTCAATTGTAACAAATATTCCACACTAATGAGGGATGTTTTTTTATGTGAGTAAGGTTGGGAGGGGTAGAGAATTGGCTGTATGGGAATCCCCTATATTTTTTATGTAACAGTTATGTAATCTAAGTTTCTTTTAAAAAATTAAAAATGTATATATAAAAAATGATTTAAGAAAATGAACAGGTGCATTTCTATAAGAATACCTTAATATTAATAAAAAATTTTAAAAAATACTTGAAAGAAAACATATTTTTAATAACCATTGCCTAAGTTTAAAAAAATATTCAAATATAGGAAAATGAAGAATAATATAAATATAAGAATGCCTTTCTTTTAGAAGTGCTAAGAATATGGTGATACATGGGAAAATTACAACTAATTTAACTTATGGACGATAGTTAACAGTAATACTGTAATATTTTGGAGCAATGGAAAGAAGATATTTCAATAGTAAGGGACAATAGGGGGGCATAGGGGAGTTTGGGATCTTTCCTTATAAAGTAAAGAAAACATTTTAAAATCGAATGAGGTAACAACCACACAACTCTGTGATGAAATTGAGAGGCACTGAGTGTCCACTTTGAATGGATTGTCTACAATCCATATGGGACTACATAGCACAGGGAATCCAGTGGTAGATGATGGACTGTAGTTAACAAGAAAAATATAAGAACATTTTCCCGTGAAGGATAATAAACAAATAATACTAATATAAGGTGCTAAAATATGTGTGGGTTGGGGGAAAAATACACTAAATGTAAGATATGGCCTATAGTTTGTTGTAATATTTTGAAGATTGTCTTTCACAGTTTGTAACAAATATTTCACAAGGCAATGTGTTGGTGGTGGGGAAATATATGGGAGCCATGTATGATGATATGCATGTTTGTATTGCAATTTCACAAATTTTATTTTACACTTATTTTTTATATATGTTCATGTATGAATGATATACTTGAATAAAATTTTATTTTAATAATCAATTAAGAAAACAAGTATACATATATAAAGCATACTTTAAGGTTAATTTAAAGAGAAAAAATCATTTAAGGGAAACATGTTTCTAATAACCATTGCTTAAGTTTAAGTAGAAATAATTAAAAAGAAGAAACATTACATTCTTAAATACAGCATGAATAGTAGAGAAAATCAAAACCACAATTACAAATTGTGTTGCAGCATTTTTAAGAGGAAATAATAGAAATCTACTTTACTAAATGTATAGAAGGTCACAAAACTTGGGTTCATTATCAATTCTTAGCTTTGCATCTTTTCTCTATTAAAATTCTGAAAATATATGAATGGATAATTTTTTAAATTTATATATTTTTAGAACATTAACTCACAGAAACAAGGATAAAGGAAATATTTTTAATCATACCAAAATTAAACAAAGGAATAGTAACTACTGAAGCTTGTTGATACATCATAGAATATTAAGATTTTCAAATTGTTAGCAGGTAAACAAACAAACAAAAAAGGCTTAAATACATGCATATATTTAACCTCATGAATTTACCAAACTTCAGGGCTTATAGCATTGCAAGATGAAATTTTTTATTACACTCAGTTTCCAAGAAAACATTCATGTCCCAAATTTCAATGATAAAGATTATAGTGATTAGTGAAAAATAGAAGCTGTTATTTATGGCAACAGAAACTGAAAACATTATATATGTAATATATTCATAGAAATACATAAGATTAGTCTAGACCATAAAGAAACCTCTCAAAAATAGTTAGAATATTTCTATTCTTTTAATAATTTAAAATATTTTTGAAACTTTCTTCAATTTTAACATATACTTTTCTTCTATATTTAATTTTATAACAATATTTTACTTTGCTCCATGACAAAGTCTTTTTCTTTTTAGATGTTTGTTTTTTTATTATAAGATTATCCAAAAATATTTATAAAACACCAGTGAACATTTTCACAAAATATCTATTGTGTATTTAATATTTTGCAAGAATGTAAGCATTCTGATGATCTGGTCATTAAATTCTTTCTATTCATCACCTGATTTGATCTTTAAACTAAATCTATATATTTATAATTGTTTTCCTTGTACAGTTGAGGGACCAGATTTATATTTTTAGCAACTTACCAAGGTATACACAGCTAAGAATCTTCCAAATCTACAACATAAATTCTGGATTTTTCAGTTCAAAACATCACTCTTTAGATTCTGCTATATTTCCTCGCTTTAGAATAAATGATTTTTGAAATTACTCTCCATAATAAAATTCTCTGATATTGGAATATGCACTAGGATTTCTATGATACAATTTGAAGGATGACACCTTATTTTTGTTTTTTGCTCATTAGTTGCCCTTAAAATCATATATTTAAACCACAGGTTTAACACATATTTCATGTCTACCAATTATTGTATGGTTATCTAAAATCATAATCTTGGGATTGTTGTAGAACACATGTGGTCAAACAGAGGTTTTCTCAACAGAAATTCAAACTATTTAAAGGATGCTACTGTACTTAGAGAGACCAAATAAATACCCAAACAGGAAGTAAAGAAAAGATGCCCTTCAATGTTCAGCATCACTTCATTCCAATTGCCTGGAGCCCTCTCTCTTCTGTAAGACTCTAAACAGAGCATTTTTCACCTCTTTGTTCCTAAGACTATAAATGAGTGGATTCAGCATGGGGATCACAATAGTATAAAACACAGATGCCACTTGATCCTTTCCCAAAGCGTAGGAATTCTTCAGTTTTAGATAAGTAAAAATCATGGTGCCATAAAATATGGTGACCCCCAGGAGGTGGGAGGCACAAGTAGAAAAGGCTTTGTGCTTTCCTGAAGTGGAATTAATTTTCAGGATGGTAGTCAAAATGTACCCATAGGACATTGAGATTATGGTAAGAGACACCATTACATCTAAACTACCAAGAATGAATATCATGATTTCAATGTCATGAGTGTCAGTGCAGGACAGGGCTAAAACTGGTGTTAAGTCACAGAAAAAGTGATAGATTACATTGGAGTTGCAGAAACGCAAATTGTTCATGCAAACAACATTGACTAGTGATTCAGTAAAGCCAATCATATAGGACCCAGTGATGAGGGAGCAGCAGAGTCTCTTGGACATAACAACTTTATAGTAAAGAGGATTACAGATAGCTACATAGCGGTCATAGGCCATTGAAGAGAGAAGGAAACATTCAGTGACAACCAATAAGAAAAAAAATGACATCTGGGTGAAGCATCCGATGAATGAAATGTTCTTATTGGAAGTCACAAAATTCTCTAAGGTTTTAGGTGTGATGACTGTTGAGTAACTGAGGTCAAGGAATGACAAGTGACTGAGGAAAAAGTACATGGGGGTGTGAAGCTGGAGATCCAGGTGAATAATCGTTATCATCCCTGAATTCCCAAGCACAGTAATTAGGTATATCAGGAGAAACAACATAAAGAGGATCCACCCAATCACTTCAGAGTCTGTCAATCCCATTAAGATAAAGTTAGACACATTTGTGTTATTCCTGCTTCCCATAGCATTCAACTGTTGTAAACTGTTAAGAAATCAAAAGGGATACTTGTTTGGAATGACTTCAGAACAGTTTTTACTTATAAGAATTATGTGGTATTTAATAAAAATTAGTTCAGTGATTCCAGATATTCTTAATAAAGAGTTGTTTGCAAACTATGACTGAAAAAAATCTGAATTTGACTACCAAATATAATTATGTATAAATGAACATTTGGATATTATATAATAGGTACTCATATATTGAGTAGTTAGAATAAACATGACACTGTTATAAATATATCCCTTAATTAACACATTAATATAAAAGAGAAAAAGGGCATGGTAATTTAAGTAATTTATGCAGAGTCACAAACTTTAAATATTGTTGGTTCTACACAATCTACCAAGATTTATTTAGTGCAAAGATCATGCTCATAACACTATATTTCTACTTACATTTAATTTCAGATAAACAAAAAGAAATCTATTTATGTAATAAACAATGATAGAGAGTTTCAATGCATCATTTACTATTCTTTTGTTCCAATATTACTTAAAACAAATGAAAGATCAGAAATTAAAACCTGAGGTGTATTCATACTAATGAGCAGTCTTTATTATTTATTTTCAGAAGATATTTGTAACAGACTACAAAATCAAAATTCTTCCAAAAATTATTTTTCAAAATATGTTCATTGCTTGAAGATTCCATGAATTCTATATTTGAATGAGTATGAATTCTATATTTCCATTTCTACAAATCCTGACATACTTAGGTAAGGCCTACATAATATGCATGTGTATATGCAAATTCTTACAATAATATTTCCAATTTTTTTAGATAAACTCAAATGCTCTAACTTTGAGATTATTACCTACCAAAAGTCAAAGTTGTTGTAAAACTTCTTCCAGCATTGTTTGTCTAGAAATTTGTCAATGTCAAGTTTCTCTCACAAATAAAAGAAATAAACCGTTTAAATAGTGAAATTTCTACAATATAATCTATTTTTTTCACTTTCAGGCAACTAATGTTTAATTTTTTCAGATAGATAGATAGATAGATAGATTCATTTGAGTTAAAATAAATCAACATAAAATTTTTCTTCAGAACCTGGAAAAACAAAATATTCACATAAAAATTATGTCTCACAAATATACCAGGGACCTACTGTGAACACAGGCATAGCAGAGTATTCCTTATCTTTCACCCTGATAATTGCAAGTCATTTCTTATATTGAGGATTTCTAATAATGCAACATTTGGTCATCTCTGGGACTAATTTTCAAGGAGATTGTTTGACATGATGCCAAGGATAAAGGTTTAAGGACTAATGCAAACATGTTAGATTTGTAACAGAGAATTGCCTGCCCCTTAAAAGTCACATAAGTTTTAGCAGCAGTTTTTGGTATTCTTTTGTAATGTCTAATTTATGACTTGGTAAAACAGTAGGTATATCTGGAGAAATAATCTGTTGCAGAAAGACCCTATAGTTAACTACCAGGGATGGAATAGCATATTATTTCTAATAAAATGTTTTTATATTTAAAAGTATGACATTATTATAGGATTAAAGATTATTCATTATGCAAAAATTATTATACAAGAAAATTGAGAGAAGAAAATGAAAATTATTAGTTAATGTTGTTATTCTTTAGTTGTATTTCCTTTGAAGTAATATTCCTTTGTGCATAATAAAAAGCTTATTCATATGTATATTTATTTATTAATTTAATACTGTATATGAATTTGCAGTGATACCTGATTTTATTACTAAACATTTATAATAAACTTTAACCTATGATATAATAGATTTTATAAAATCCAAAATTTCATGAATTTTGCATTAACTGCTGCATGATAACTAACTTATTTCTAGGAGTGTCCACCAGCTGATAAACGGGCTTTTTAGAGGTTCCATAAGGAAAACATGGTCATGTTTCTCTAGTCTGGTTTTGGAGTGCTAAGTAATTCAATAACACAAAAGATTAAAGTTGTATTTAGCCACTACATGTCCATGCAATTTATTTTTCTTGATTGACTCTTATTATATTAAAAGAAAAATGAAAGAAGAAAGTAAAATCAATGCTGAAATGAATAAAGACTTTATAATGATATTAATATCCAAAAGCTTACTTCCTCTATTTACAAAGAGGTTAAATGCATCCCTGTGAATCTTTCATTTATTAATAATAATGAAATCAATTTTCATGTACTTTTAGAAGAAAATCATACAAGAACTCATTGTTTGATGGATATTTGCTGTTTTAGTTTGACAAAGACTGAAAATGCAAAATACCAGAAATGGGCTGGCTTTATAATGTGAATTTATTAAGAAAGAAGATTACAGTTCCAAGGCTGTGAAAATGTCCAAATCAAGGCATCATCAGAGATATTGTCTCACCAAAAGTCAGCTGCTGGCAATTATGGACTTTGGCCACATAGCAAGGCAAAATGGCTGCCAGACTCTGCCTTTTCTGCTAGGCTCGGTTTCTCCCCAATCTCAGCTGTGGGCAAGTGGCATATGGCTCTTCTCTCTCCTCTCCTGTTCCTTTGGTTTCAGCTGCTCTGCTTATTCCAGCCTCCTTCTTCTCTTTAAGACTCTCAGAGTTTCTGCCTTTCTGTGCCTGTCTTTCTGTCTAACATGGCCTTGTGAAAGCTTACAGTTCTTTCTATGTGAGTCTCTGCTTTAAGTCCTCAGTTTATATAAGACTCCAGTAAAAAGATTAGGACCTACCTTTGTTCACACAATCTAATTAATAGTGGTTAACTAAAGCAATCTAATCAAAATGATCTAATCAAAAGGTCCCTTAACTTAATCTAAACAAATGATCCTACATAAAATAGGCTTATACACACAAGAATGGTTTAGCTTAAGTATGTAACTTTCTGGGGTCCACAAAAAACTTAAACCAGGACATTTGGGTTGTTACCATCTTTTGGCTATATGCATAATGCCACTATGAGCATCAATGTGCAATTATCTGTTAAAGTTCTTATTTTCAATTCTTTTGGGTATATACCTAGTAATGGGATTGCTGGGATATATGGTAGATCTATTCTTAGCTTTCTTAGGAACTGCAAAACTCTTTCACAGTGGCTGCACCATTTGAAAATACTTCATTGTTGCTTTCATTTGCATTTACCCATACATAATGATGTTGAGCACCTTTCCCTGTGCTTTCTGGCCATTTGTATATCTTCTTTAGAGAGATGTCTATTCAAGACATTTGCCCAATTTTTAATTGTTTTTATTTTGTTTTTGTTGTTAAGTTGAAGGATTCCTTTATACATTTTGCATATTAGGCCATTTTCAAATATGTGGTTTCCAAATATTTTCTCCCATTGGGTAGATTGTAGATTTACTTTCATGATAAATTCCTTTGAGGTGCAAACATTTTTAATTTTGATGAGATCCCATTTATCTATTTTTTTTCCTTCTTGTGTTTTGGATATAGAGTTTAAGAAACCATTTCCTAACACATGGTCCTGAAGATGATTCTCTAGTTTTTTAAAAAATTTTTCAAAGATTTTGATAGTTCTAGATCTTATATTTAGTTCCTTGATCCATTTTGAGTTGATTTTAGAATATAGTCATAGGTAGGTGTTCTCTTTCTCTTTTATTAACATATGGAAATACAAT
>JAQZBX010042068.1:11774-22236 GCA_029593785.1 Cabassous unicinctus | reverse complement strand
TATGAACTTGGAATTCTGTGGAGATGATTCCATCCCCCACTACAGTTGTGAGCTGCCCTCTCTCTTCCCTCTTTCCACCTCTGATGTCTCCACCAGTTTTACTGTCATGCTCAGCACCACTCTCTCTTATGGATTTGGTACCTCCTTCCTGATCTTCTTCTCTTATGCCCGCATTGTCTCCAACATCCTGAGCGTTAGCTCCTCTTCAGGTAGAAGCAAGGACTTCTCCACTTGCTCCTCACACCTCACTACAGTCCTTCTGTTGAATGGTTCAGCTTTCCTTCGCTATCTTATGCCAGTCTCAGGCTCTCCACTGGAATTGATCTTCTCTTTACAGTACAGTGTGGTTACTCCCTTAGTGAATCCCCTCATCTATAGCCTGAAAAACAATGATGTGAAAGCAGCTGTGAAAAGGACCTTGAAAAAATATCTCTACTAGTGCCTAACCACATACAGAGGTTGTTGGGTAATTAGTTTGTTACAGCAAGATATCTGATGAGTTGACAATAAGAGAATTACCTGATTGCACCTGATATTGCATGCAGAAATGTTTTTAGAAATTGAGAGATGTATATAGAGGTGAGGTAGAAAAGGATGGTTCAGATTTATTTTTTGGCATAGAGGCTCAGTGATGTATCATATAACCATATTAACTCAACCATTTTCTTTTTCTTTTGGCTGCATTGGTCAATATTCATTCTATCTTGTTTATCTTTACTATGAATTTCAGTGAGCAATATAGAATAAAATCCCCAAGTGCCCAAACAATCAGAGAAGGGAATATAGACAGCCTGCTGATCTTGAGTCTGGGGAAGGTGAGATGTTTGGAATGGAGGGAGGTGTAATAGTAGATAACTGAGGGATTTGAATTTTGAGAGATCTAGTCCTAGCATAGGTGGGAGCACCCAGAGGAGTCAGGACAGCCGAGATAGAGAAGAATCCATCAGGGGATCCACTGTAAGCCAGTTTCCAAAATCTCCTAGAAAGGAATATGTAAGAAAATATCAAAACTATGCTTTCATAAAATAGACAATTTAACAGAAAGACACATGTCTGGTAAAACACCATATTAAAATACAAAAGGAAAACACATGTTTAGATGAGGAAAAGGGCAGGTTTCAGTGAAGAACAAGAGGGTTAGATCAGAGAAGCACAGGAGTTAGAAATCCAGACCAGCTGAGCATGTAGAACATCTGTCTGCCTTAACAAGCTTGTGTATGAAACATTCACTAAACTAGTTTTGGCTTGGTTCTGCATTGGAGGATGGAAGTTTTCTCCAGAAATCTATAAAGTACAAGATTTGCACTCAGGATACAAGGAATTTGTGTTGTCTTCCTAAATATGAGGATATAAGATATTTCTCAACTAGTTGTATAGCAGACTAGTTTGGCGGTTTTCTCCTCTTTCTTTGCTCTTCCCACTTCTTGATGCCCTTTTCCAGCCCAGGCTCTCAGTGCCTTCAATCTACCCTCAGCTGAACTCGATTTTCACCAACTTTATGTGTTTTCAGTAGCTGATTATATCACTGAAGAACAATTTAACCATAGAAAATTTTCTTAAAATTTATCTTTTTCTTAATGATCAGTTCCTTTAGTGACATATTGATTTAAAGTCTTCTGTTATATAATTTCTATATTTCTTATTAATAAAAATTTATGACAACCAGTATATGTTCTGCTTTAGAGTATATTTCTCTCCTTTGGAAATTTATTGTGATTTTTAGGCAATTAATGTCACTGTTCAATAATTATTACACATTTGTGTTTAATAAATTTTTAAATAAAATTAGATTTTCATAAGTTTGACTTATTGATGTTATTCTTAGGTTTGCTTATATTTTAATATTTATTTTTATTCATCAAATTGCCACCAAGTCAATATGCATTGCTTTATAGTGAGGTTTTTCATAATGTGTGTGAAGAAAAAGAACATCACAGCATTAAACAATCTAGTTCACCTTTTTTTCAATATACTTAATCACACATTCTTGAAATCGTAATACTTATCAATTGGCATTTTTTGCAAGAAATTTTAAATTGGATTTTAAATGGTCAATGTCTCCCTTTATCCAATTTGTTCATTTTTACTTAAAAATTTTTTTGACCATTCTATGTTTTTTTAAAAACTTTTATTTTAATAACATATATACAACCTAAATTTTCCTCTCTTAACAACATTCAAATATATAATTCAGTGCTGTCCACTGATTTCACAATGCTGTGCTAACATAAGCACCAAACATTACAAAACGTTTCCATCATCCCAAATAGAAATTCCATACCATTTAAGAATTAAATCCCCATTCCCATCCCCACCCAGAGCCCTGTTAAAGTTTATTCTAGGTTCTTATGCTATGAATTTTCTTATTCTAATTATTTCAAGCTAGACACAAAAGACAAATATTGTATTATCTTTGTCTCACTGATATGAAATAATTACTTTGAAATATATTCAATTATTTGTAAACTTTAGAAAATCTTTTTAGTTAAGTATCAGTAAATCATCATCACAGCAAAGGTTTAAAAATGCACAGTATCACATTCATTCATGACATTGAGTATATCAGGTTCAATTATTATTCTTATTTTACATATGAGGAAACTGTGGCCTGAAGAGGCTTGCAAAACTTGCCCTTAGGAAGCTATTGTAGATCAAGTGGTTGAGTGCCTGCTTCCCATGTGTGAGGTCCTGGGTTAGATCCCAGTACCTTCTAAAAACAAACAAAATAAGCAACTCTCATCGGCGAGTGGATGAAACTCATAGGCTGAGTGCCTGTTTCCCATGTACAAGGTCCTGGGTTCAATCCCTGGTACCTTCTTAAAACACACACACACACACACACATACACACACACAACTTTCCTTAGAACATAGAGCTAACATGTGAGAGCTGGGATTCAACACTGGTAACTCTAATTTGAGATTCCATATTTTCAAACACATCACAAGGTTGAAAGGACATGGAAATTATTTATAACTGATTCCATTTACTAATTTCAGTGTATGTTGATCACAACCAATTGCAGATTCTCTCCCAGACATTGCTTTCTTTGCCTAATGTCCCAATGATAAGATGCTATATTTGAGAAGATATACTGAGGCTTTAAAACTAGATATTTCACTTGATAATAGAATCTTCATTTGACATTCAGGAGAGTTTTGCTCCCTTTACAGCATGTTTCTCATGTGGAATTTATGCTAATGTGGCTATTTGCTCTGCCTAGATCAATGGTAAGGTTTTTGTCTCATATTGGAATATCTGGCAACCTCAAACAAAAGGGAGTTTGCAGGTACTCCCAATCTTTTCCCCAAGGGCCTCTAACATTTGCTTAGAAGAAAGCTGGAGAAGGGCAGGAGAAAAGAGCAAGCCCCTCAGTGATACAGACACTTAAGGAAATCAGCTACACTGAGTGACAGGGTTGTCCCTTTTCCTTAACAAAGTAAAAGTCCTATGCCCTTGAGGGAGGGGCAGCAAACTTTCACTCTAGGATAAGGGCAGAGATCCCCTGGTAGGGGAGGAGTAGAAGCAGAGTCTCTGCCCTTGGATGAGGGGCAGAAAATTTCTGGGGAATCAGGATTCTTCACTAACACTGAAAAGATGCTGGCTACCACTGGGGAAGGAAAGAAACATTTTTCTTGACCAAGAACAACCACAGATAGAAAGCAAGATTTGGTTGCCATACTCAGGATTCAGAACTGTTTCATTACCAGAGAGCAATTCTCATTATATCCCCTCATAATGAAATTCCTTTCTAGATCTTTCTCCTGAAAATCACTGACATATTATCTGTCATCATAATTTTGCTATTGGGAAATCTTATACAAATAGACTCATATAATATGTGACCATTGACATTGGATTTTTCACTCAGCACAATGTCCTCAAGGTCTACACAAGCTGTTGTATTTGTCAATAGACCTAAGTGTAAAACTGAACACTATAAAACCTATAGAAAATAGATAGAAACATAATTTTGTGAATTTGAGTTAAGCAAAGATTCTTAGATAAGACAAAAATGGATGAACAATAAACAAAAATTTCCAAACATTTGCACTTTAGAGACTCTATTAATAAAATGTAAATACAAGCCACAGACAGGAAGAAAGTATTATGAAGCACACAATTGATAAAGTATCATATCCAGAATATTAAACAACTCTTCCAATTCAATAAAAAATGGAAAGCAATTCTGTAAGAAGGGAAAATGATTTCAGCAGATATGTCAACAAGGAAGAAATACAGATGACAAATAAGCATATGAAAGGTGCTCAAGATCATTAGCAGTTAGGGAAATGTGAGGTACCATTACATACCTATTAAGCTTACAAAAATTTAACGATAAATAAATATTGGGAAGGACATGGAGAAAGCAAAAATATTATACATTACTTATTAGAATGGAAATAGCCATGCCACTAAGGAAAAGTTTGGTAGTTTCTGGTAAAGTTAAAGTTATACTTACCTTATGACCAAGCAATTTAATTCCTAGGTATTGATCCAAGAGAAATGAAACCACAGACCCACTCAAAGACATATACATGAACATTCATAGCATTTTTTCCCATAAATGTCATAAAATGGAATAACTCAAATGTCCATCAAATGGTCAATGAAAAATTAAATTGCAGACTACCTATGCAGTGGAATACTAACAGCAACCAAAAAATATGAACAAACTGCTAATACATGCAACAATAGGATGAAGTTCAAAATCGTTATGTTTTGTGAAAGAAGCCAGATGCAAAAAGCTCCACTGTATTATTACACTTACATTACATTCTGGAAATGGTAAAAGAATTAGAATATGAATCAGATGGTTAGCTGCCAGGGGTTGGGTTCAGCGAGGGCATTTACTACCATGGAGCAAAATGTGAATGTGGAGGGTATTAAAATGGGAATTTTGGAGGTATTGGAAAAAGTCAATATTGAATGTGGTAGTGATCATATTTTTGCATACTTTGGTCAAAGAGTCTCAAACTGTACATCTAAAAGTGTTGGGTTTTACTATATGTATCTGATAACTCATATTTCAGTTATTCATGTACGTATATAAGGGTGTGTGTTCGTGAGTATATATGAATACCATACATACACACAACACACCAGAGAAGGTAAATAAGGAAGTTTGTGACAAATTCATATCCCTCCATGTTTTCCCTCAGGTATTTGCTGATTCTGGGAATGAGAAGAGGCTAAGAATCCCTGCTTGATACAGCAGAAAGTCCCCATCTAGATACAGAGCCTCAGTAGACAGTTTGTTAGTAACAGAAACTGGAGTGACAAAATTAAAGACTTAAGAGGACTTTTTGGAAGATGGTGTTGGAGTAGGAAGGGAAGGCTCAATTTCACCAAAACAACAGAGGAAAGGGAAAAAGCTATTGGAGGGAGCTGCCCTGGGGATCAGGAGAATTTGCACATCATCCAAGAGGGAGAGGGATGGAGAGACAAAGTGGCCAAATGAAAAAGTAAGTTTCTTGACCCTGTGATGGGGAATGGCACATAAAGACCACCCTCAAGGTGAATAGCTTTGGTTAAGCCCCTGGCTCAATCTCCAAAATAACCCCAGGGAGCATTGTAGTGGCCCCAGGCAGAGAGGAGGGGGGATCTGATCAGGCAGGCTGTCACACCCAACTGCCCTGGGTGAGAGAGGAACTTGGAGAGAAGGAAGACAGGAGAGAGCGCCAGCAAACTGTTAGAAGCCCAGCTTGGGGAGACCAGATAAGCTTTCAGACATATAAGTTCCTTGTGACAGGGAAGTTATATACTGAGATGTTTTTGTTTTAGGTTGTCTGATCTGTTATTTTATGTTTATTATTATTTCTATTTTATTTCATTATTTTTAAATTTTAGTTTCTAAAACTGGGTACCTCACCTGTGGAGGACAGGCTGTAGGGTGATTGATGGATGAGCACTGACAGCCTGAGATATTTCCTAAGGGCCTAAGATGGAAGCCTGTTTTTCTTGGGTTGTTTTTTGTTTTTTCCATTCTTTGTTCCTTTTTTTTTCCTTTTGCTCACTTTTTATCCTTAGTTTCTCTATTCTTTTCTCTCCTTCATTTTTTCCTCTTCCATTGCTTTTATATCATTCCACCATCTCTTGTTTGGTCTTCATTTTTTTTTCTTCTTATTCTCTTCTGTCTTTCCATTTTCATATTTTGTTCTATTTTTTTTGATTCATTGTTTTTATTACCCCTTTTATTTTCTTATTCCTTTCTATTTTTATGATTTTTCATGCTAATAACTTATTTTTTTCCAGCCCTTTTATGTTTCTATTTCTATTTTTAAATTATTATTCTTACTCCTTTTCTCTCTTCTCTTTCTTTATCTATGGTCTTAATATTTTTTCAAATGAAAACAGACAACTACAAGGATATAAAATAAGTGGAACCAAGTGTCAAAGAGGAAACTTAACACAAAATAAAACAAAATAAATTCTTAGAGTAGAAAGAGAAGTGAACCATCTGAATAAGCCCATTAAGGTAAACAGATGTCTAGACAGCAATAAAAAAATTACAAGCCATACTAAGAAACAGAAAGACATGACCCAGTCTAATGACCAAACTAAACAACAGGATGAGATACAGAATGAACAGCTAATCAAGGATGCCCAATCAAATAACATGAATCAACTTAGTGAAGCGAAGGAAGAGATTAAGGATATTAAGAAGACACTGGCAGAACATATTGAAGAAATTATTAACGTATAAAAAAATAATGGATCTGATGGTGATGAATGGCACAATGCAAGAAATCAAAAATCTGCTGGAAGTACATAACAGCAGATTTTAACAGGCAGAATAAAAATTAGTGACCTTGAAGATAGTACATCTTAAATCAGACGGATAGTAGAACAGATAGAGAAAAGATAGAAGTAATTATGCAGGGGATTCGGGAATTGAACAAGAACAAGAAATACACAAGCAGACACATTATCAGCATCCCAGAGGAAGAAGAGAAGGGAAAGGGGGCAGAAGGAGTTTTGGAGGAAGGGAAAGGGGGGCAGAAGGAGTTTTGGAAGAAAAAAGAGTCCTCCCAACTTTTGTGAGGGATCTGGATGTACACGTCCAGGAAGCATGACACACTCCAAACAGTATAAATGCTATATATGTCTTGTGTTAAACACAAGACATATACTTATTAAATTGTCAAATACTCAAGGCAAAGACAAAAAACTGAAAGCAGTATTCAGATTAAGTACTGAATTCTCATCTTAAACTATGGAGGCAAGAAGGCAGAGGTATGATATAAAGTGCTAAAAGAAAGAAAACTGACAACAAAGAATTCTGTATCCAGCAAAGCTGAAATTAAAAAATGTGGGAGTGTTCAAAGTATTCACAGATAAACAGAAATTAAGAGAGTTTGTCAACAAAAAACCTGCCCTTCAGTAATACTAAATGGAGCTCTGCAGGTTGAAAGGAATTAAAAAAGGAGAGAGAGGGCTGGAGGAGAGTATAGAAAGGGAGATTAGCAAGAATAGCTAAAAAAATAAGAAGGGAAATAAAAACAAAATATGACATATATATTTTAAGAAAAAATGGCTAATGTAAGTACTGTCATGATGGTAATAACATTGAATGTTAATAGATTAAACTCTCTGATCAAAAGACACAGATTGGCAGAATGGATAAGGAAATAGGACTAATCTGTATACCATCTACAAGAAACTCACCTTAGACCCAGAGAAGCAATGAGGTTGCAAGTGAATGGTTGGAAAACGATTTTACAGGCAAAGAATAACCAAAAAAGGGCATGAGTAGCTGTATCAATATCAGACAAAATAGACTTTAAATGCAAAACTATTGTAAGAGACAAAGGACACTATGTATTAGTAAAAAAAATGGTCAAGAGATTTGAATAGACACTTTGCCAAAGAGGATATACAAATGGCTAAAAATCACACGAAAAGATGCTCAACATCACCAACTGTTAGAGAAATGCAAATGGAAACTACAGTGAGATAGAATCTTATACCTATTAGACTGGTAGCTATTAAAAAAAACATGGAACTATAAGTGTTGGAGAGAATGTGTAGGAAAGAGAACCCTCATCCACTGCTGGTGGGAATTAAGAATGGTGCAGCCATTGTGGAGGATGGTTTGGCAGTTCCTCAGGAAACTAAGTATAGAACTGCCTTATTATCCAGCAAACCCAATGGTTTTCAATTACCTAGAAGAATTGAAAGTAGGGACATGAACAGATATATGCACACAAATGTTCATAGTGGCATTATTCCCTAATGCCAAAAGTTGGAAGCAACCCAAGAGTTCATGAACAGATGAATGGAAAGGCAAATTGTGTTATATACATTCAATGGGATATTACTCAGCTGTAAGAAGGGGTGAAGTATTGACACATGGAACAACATGGATGAATCTTGAAGACTTTATGTTGAGTTAAGTAAGCCAGTCACTAAAGGACAAATATTACATGACTTCACTGATATGACCTAAGCAAATTGAGCAGACTCATTGAACTAGAGTCTGGAAGCTAGGTTGTCAAGGGAATGAAAAGGAGTATGATGTGTTGTGCTGATGCTCAAAATGGGCAAAACCTATGCTAAGATGGAAGGGGGTGGGTTGGCAGTTGATTGGGGTGATAATGGTGCAGGGATGTGAATGGTGTCAAAAGTGTTGGAATGTGAGGGTGAGCAGGTTGGGGGAGGTTGGATTGGACTATCCATGGAACTAGGGGTAGGGCTGGAGGAAGGAACAGGTGAACACTGGGGATTTGTAGATCTGTGGTTAAAACTACATGTGGGGAGAATGGATGCAGCTCAGTGGTTGACTGCTTGTTTCCCACATACAAGAGCCAAGCTCCATCCCCAGTGACTCTTAAAACAAACAAGAAATAAACAAAAAAAGAAATAAACAAACAAAAAACCTACAATGGTGGGAATGTTCTTTTAGCACATATGGCAGGGGGGTTATTGGTGCAGGGCATGAGGGGTAGGGAGATATGTGGGAAAAGGCACAACTGCGTTCATGTTTCTATGGAATATGAAAGAGTTCATCTTTTCATAGGGTGTTATCTCTGTAAGTGGAGACCCATAAAATAATCAAGAAAATATTAAACTCCCATCCTGGGGAGTCCTGCTAGGTTCTCAAATAGAGGGGCAAGAGTCTCTTGAGAACATTGGCAGTGCTTAACAAAAGAAGACATACCAATATGTCAAGCCCTCGATATTAATGCATGTAAATATAAACCTTATTCTTCGAAAGTGCAATCTAATGGTTTCCATGGGGTTCGAGGGGAGGGAGAGGAAAGAATGGATGGAGCATGGGGCATTTTTAGGGAATTTAAATTGTTCTCCATGATCTTGTGATGATAGATACAGGTCATTATGCATTTTGTTAGAACTTATAAAAGTGTACAGTACAGAATGTGAACCACAATATAAAACATTGACCATGGTTAGTGGCAATGCTTCAATATTAAATCAATTGTAACAAATGTACCATACCCAGGTAAGATGTTATTAATAGGGATAAATGTGAGAGGGGAAGAGGGTAGGGTAAATGGGAATCCCTATATTTTATATGTGGCTTTTCTGTTACATAAAACTTCTTTGAAAATAAGAAGACGCTGGAGGAACCTACAGGATAAAGTGTCACTTGTCATTGTACATAAAAGATAACAGTTTTTTTGGTATGAAACATACAATGCAAACTTTTTAAAAAATTTCATGGATAAATTTATTTTATTTTTTAATTTAATTTTATTTTGTATTTTTGATCATTTTTATATTTTTGGCTTTGTTTTTAGGGAGGTTTTAGATTGCAAAAGAGTCACAACTGTGGCAAGGGAGGATCACTGGTGTGAAGTGTCAGTGGTGGGGGGATACATGGGGAGGGTTGCATCTAGGGCATGCCTCTATGGAATATGAATGTGTTCAAGTGGTCAGGGGTGTTGTCTTAGTGGATGGAGACCTGCACAATAATAGAAATAATATTTAATTCACATCCTCAGTGGTCCTGCTACATTCTCTAATAGAGTGGCAAGAATCTCTAGATACATGGGCAGTACCTGACAAAGGAGGACAAACCAATACACCAGGCTCATGATATAGATGCTTTAGCTTATGAACCTTGTTCTTATGAAATTGAAACTTAGCTTAGTATTATATATTGCCTAAGAGTTACCTCCTAAAAGCCTCCTTGTTGCTCTAACGTGGCCTCTCTTTAAGCCAAACTCAGCATATAAACTCTTTACCTTCTCCAACTGCTTGAGACATAGCTCCCAGGGATGAGCCTCCCTGGCACCAAGGGATTGTTACCAAGCACCAATTAGGCAATCCATTTGGAAAAAGACCTAGACCAGAATGGGGAAATATTAAATACAAATGAGTTTTATGGCTAAGAGATTTCAAAGTGAGTCAGAAAGTCATTCCAGAGGTTACATTTATGTACATCTTAGGAGGATCACATTGACTGCCGCAGTAAACAGCGCCTCAAGGGGGGGGGGGG
>JAQZBX010042068.1:0-11674 GCA_029593785.1 Cabassous unicinctus | reverse complement strand
TTGAGCTCTGAATATCAGCAGAGTTGCAGCCAACACCTACCCTCTAATACATTGGACTCACCCAGGACAGCTAACGAAAGGATAATGATGGACGATGCCCATCTCCCAAAACAGAGGGTATCTACAACTGCAAGCAAGACAGAGTTACCCATCTGCCCCATACAATATAAGCCCCCTCTCAATCAAACAGAGTGGGCATCACCATCCTAAATTCCTCAAAATTTAGGAATGAACAAACATAAGGGGGGAATGCAACTATGGACTAAAGAAGACTTATTATTATTCTAATAATGGAAGAACTTGTAACAATGATAAAAAAGCAGTGGTCCCAGAGATTCTGAGAGGAGAGTTAAGAACAAGTGTAACCTAGGGCATTTTTGGGACATTGAAATTGTTCTGCATGACATTGCAAAGATGGATACAGGCCATTATACATTTTGTCAAAATCTATAAAATTGTGCAGTGCAAATTACCAAACATAATGGAAACTATGGACCATGGTTAGTATCAATACTTCAATATGTGTTCATCAATTGTAACAAATGTACCACATTAAATGAAAGATATTGTTAAAGGGGAAACGTGTGTGTGTGGGGGGGTGAGGTATATGGGAATTCCCTATATTTTTGATGTAACATTTATGCTATCTAAACTTCTTTAAAAATAATTTAATAAAAAAAGAAAAAAGTAAAGACTTAAGAACCCTAAACAAATGGTCAATTTCATCCTCAAAATTTTTGCCAAATCTGAAGCTGTTTAGGGTAGGAGACTCTGAAGCAAAGCCAAAGCTATGAAAACAGAGAGAGTGTTTATGTCCACTCAGGGCTGAAGGCACAAGGACTTACCTGGGGATGAGCCCAGTGAACACATGAGGCTCCTACTTGATATCATTAATGAGCACACCTCATAAGAAATTAAAGAGAAGGAATTCTAAACAGTTACAACCTAGACTTGATTGAACTCAGCTCTTTACTTGTATTAAATCCCACATGCCATATGCCTAACAGAGGAAATCAGGAGCCCTCCCTGGTGAAAGAAAAAGTTATCAGAAGACTTTATAATTCTTATATATATTTTATACTCTATTTTATGTACAATTCAATGTTTATACCCTATAATTTTACATGAAAATTTATATTCAGTTTTTCAATAAAAATTATTAGGCTTGTCAAGAGCAAGGTCTATATGCTCATACATTTATTCATGTTAAAATAAATGCATGTGACACTCATCTCTTGACCCTAGTCTTCTCATATAGTCTATGGACAGAGGCAGAAGTAAGGGCAAATTTAAGTGGTAGCAAAGTTATTCTACCAACCAGGGCTAGCTAAGTAATAATCAGGTCATAGTGAACATGAAAATGTAAGGCCCTTCGTTTCATAAGCAGGGGAAAAAATGACATTAAACATACTTAATAAACAGATTTCCTGTCTTCCATGGTCTCTTTTTCAATTTGTGATATTGTTTTTTATTTGTTATTTAATGCTGTTCTAAGGAAAAAAATTAAAATTTAAATAGTTAACATAAATTGATTTTTCATCTTTTTTATGGTATGATGTCAGTTTTAAATGCAAATATAAGAGAATTTTACATGTATATCAGTATCACCAAAATAATATGTAACTCCCAATCTGAATTTTTATTAAATGTGATAATTTTAGGAATGAATAAGCTTTTCATCTTCATGTCTCATGATTAGAGGGAGTCTGAAATATGAGAACCAGGTGGATCATCTACTCTGATCCTCAAATGATCACAAAGTGAATAATGCCAAGTAGTCTAGGTGGGTAATTTTTGAAGTACATCACCAGTATGTCATATTCAAGAAGATTTAAAAATAAAAGTGCAACTAAAACGGAATTGTGACAAGGCCAATTGACAAAACTACTGTGGATTAAGCATGAGTTGTTTACACAAGGGTAATTTTGAAGATATATCTTGACTCAAGCTTTGGAGTAAGTAAGGTGACCTTGATAAACAATGGAATTAATCAAAACATGTAAAATTCCTCAAATGAAAATTGATTAACCTTAAATACTTTTGCTTAATGCTACACATGATAATAATATATATCAAAATAAACAGTATAAGTGTGAAAGACAGAGTAAGAAGCAAAAAAAAGAGATTTAAAAGAAAACATGAAAGATATTCTAATCAGAATTTTATAGAAGGTCAGAAAAAATTGGGAAGAAAAAATATTTGAAAAAAACCTAATGGATGAAAAATTTCCAGAATCATTGAAAGATATTAATTGTTAGATATATAAATCTTAGTGAATCCCAAGAAAAATAAATTAAAAGCAATACACATTGGACATATCCTACAGCAATTCTGAAAATGCATCAAGGAAAAGGACATATGAAAGTTAACCAGAAAGGAGAGAACACCACAAAGCAATGGAAACTGAATGGCATAGGTTTTCAACAGCAATAAAGAAGTCCATTGAGTGGAATATCTTTAATATATGGAGAGAAAAAAAACATTTAATCTATAAATTCATACACAGCAAACACAACAAAAGAATATATCCAGAATTTTGGTAAAATATTTATATTTGCATCGTCAATAACCCCAACTAAAGGCAAATCTAAAGAAGTACTTCTATTGACATTTTTTTAAATCTGGAAGGAAGGTCTCAGAAACAATAGGAAATGGTCAGGGAAAACATGGGTAAAAAAAAAACAAAACTGACAATAATGTTTAATTTTGGGGCTTAAAAACTATGGAAATAAAATACCACAAAAATATCATATGATAAGAGAGATGATCAGAGTTAAAGTGATGTAATTCCAATAATTATTCAGTGAGAAAGAAAACAGTAATTAACCAGAAAAACTCTAAGGTAATAAAAAGACTGAGAAAAGCTAGAATAACTACTAAAGTAATAGTCATAGAGTGTATATTTTTAAAGGATAAGAAATCAAAAATTTGTAAAGATAAAAATATAATTTAATGCAAAAGAGAGTATGAAAGAAGTGGGAAAAAAACAGAAAAAAATAGAAAAAAAAGAAGGCCCATAACAACATGATGGAAATAAAGTCAAATTAATATTAAGTATAACAAACATAAATAGGCCCAAAACAGATAATAATTTTCAGATGGCTTTTAAAAAAAATCCAGCTAAAGGCTGTTAATCAAGATACATATAAAACATAAATATAATAATAGATTGACATTAAAGGCTAGAAAACAATAAGGTAAATATTAATGAAAAGAGCACTGGTATAGATTTACCAAATTCAAGGTAACATAATTAGAGGTAAAGAAAGTAACTATAAATGACAAGATGTTTAATTAATCAGGAAGAACAAAAAACCTCTAAAATTTTATGACCCTCACAATATGTTATTTAGACAGAGGAAGCAAAACTTGATAAAATTGAAAAAAAAAAATTTACAGATCCAACACAATTTTGGGAAACTTTTATAATCTCACTCAGCAGTTGCTATATCAAACAGGAAAAAAAAATCAGTAAACATATTGATTTTAGTAGCACAATCCCTTATTTGATCTAACAGACATATAGCAAATCCTCATGAAACATGACCTGCCATAATGTGAATGCTATTAAATTTAATTGTTTCTTTTCCTCCACAAAAGTTCTAGCCCATTCCCTTGAAATACCTCGCAACAATGCAAGCTTCCACATAAAGTGATTGAATTGTACGGATTCACTTTAGGATTATGGCAAGACGTTCTTCCATGTAGAGTGCTGCATTCATCCAAAATTAGAGAAAACTTCTCAAACACACCTGGAATCTTTACAAAACTTAGACCATACCAAGCAAATAAGCTAGTCTCCAAAATTTCAATGTATAGTTGATATAAATAGAAGGCATTTTGTGACTATAACGCAAAAAAAATAGAAAATAATGAGAAAAAAGGTACCTAGAGAAACCTCCATAAATTGGTAAATTAAAACACTCACACACTCATATATATACGCACATTTCAAACAAGCCATATGTCAAATCATTAAAAATAGGAACATTTAGAACGAAATGAAAATGAAAATACCTTTGTATCACTACTTGTGAGATATAACTAAATCAGTACATAGCTGAAGAAAAATATAAGACCTCAATTGCCTAGAAAGCATTTACATAAATTCATGGGCCACCAAACCTAGCTGCATGATTTTTTTTTTTTTTAAGGTGGAAACTGGGATCAAACTCAGGATCGCTTACTTGGGAAGCAGGTGCTCAACCACTTCAGCTACATCCGCTCCCCATCTGGGTAATTTTACGAGTGTCTTCCTAATAGATTATATCTAGGAATCACTTTGCTTCTCTACTTTAGTTTGGTATTTATAATCACAGAGACAAGTAAAAGAAAAGATGATCACATACACGGATATGAACAAATGACAGAAACCGCTAAGATACCTCTTGTAAGAGCAGTGCTTTTCCTCTATCATTAGTTAGTAAGAATGGACTGACCTCATGAGTTAATCAAATCTACTCCACTAGGGACAATAAAAGGTCAATACTTTCTATAGCTGGGCTCTAGAAGTATCAGATATTCTGTGCAAAAAGAGTGGCTGAATGTCTTCTTAGACCATGGAAAGACCAGACAAAAGACATCCCCATACTTGGAAGTGTCAGGAGCTGGGTAATATCTTCTATGACTTCTGTGAGGCTCACCCCACTGGAGACCTCCAGATTCAGTTGGTCTCTCCTCATCTGGCTTCTGCTGCTGGCTCCATAAGGCCACCACCCTGTCCTGGAGATGAATTCCAGACACAAAGTACCAATTGCACTGGGGGTTTAAAGATTTTTCTCTCAATTGAGAGTTTTGTCACCAGGTACTCTTAACATTTACTAAGTAATGCCTCTCTATGCATCCAAGCTATTGTCGATAATTGGTTTTGTCAGTTTCTTGTATTCTTACTAAAATGTCTGCATTAATCTGGAATTTGAAGTTTGTGTTTATCTTCAACTGCAAAGTTAAATAACCTTGTCTTCATTTTTTCACTTGAGGATCTGTAATGGGGCTTGAGATGAGCAGGTCTCATACGGCCACACATTGGGCTTCTGATGCTTTGTGTGAGCCCGATCTACAGAGTGAATATGGAAGAATATAAGGAATAATCTGACAAAATTAAGTAGCAAAATGAAAATGTTTAGAAATGTTTCAACTGAAATGAAAAGACATAATTCATTTAGAATTCATAGAAATTGTTTATTTCAAAGGATTTTATAGACACAGCAGTGAGAAAGATAACTTAAAATTGACTTTTCCACTTGATTGTTCATCTTTACTGCAGAGTCAGAATTAACTTGGACCACGACTCTGCACTGCACATTAACCACTGGATAGAACTGAGAGGTAACCTAGATCTAAGATTTGAGAAGGACCTGGAATATGGGGAGATGTTTAATTACTGCACAGCAATGATGGAGAAGCCAAAAAGAATAAGGAGTAATTCAAGGGCTGTTGGAACACAATGTTACTCGTTACTGTCAGTCTAATGGCAATACAAGCACCAGACATGTTTATTGGGTAAAAGTCAGGTATTCACAGCATTTTCAGAATTTAAGTGGGCAAATCGGATTATTTTAAGAAGTAAACATCCTGGTAAGAGGGCTCCTGAAGTAGTAGAGTGTGAGTATATAGGGATGGTCAGGTTTCAAGTTTTGAATATGGTGAAAGGTTAGAGATAGGGAACCAGTCCTTGTAATGGGAGAATATCATTTGATTCTATGACAAATAACTGTATGCATAGAACAATTCTATGGAGGTTTAAGCCAGGCTGATTACAAAGATATTCTCATCATTCTGAATGATGTCATCCATAAATATTTGTTGATTACTGAATGAATGAATGAATCAATGACATAATGGATAAATGGATGTATGGGTGGTTGGATGGATGGAGAGATGACTGTACTCACGTATGGGATGATTTAGGAACAAATAAATGAAAGATGACAAAATAAATGGATAAACCCATAGATAAATTATCAAATGGATAGATGCATACATTTTACTGATAGGTCATATTTAGTTTCCTTGACTACCTCTTGGCAACACGGATAGTTTTAGCTCCCTGCCCCCAACTTCTTATGCTCTTACTAAATAACATGGAGTAATATTATTAAATACCTAAACATCAGTGCACAAAAAACGGATAAACCTAGCAGATCTTGGAATATGTTCATAAATGATGAAGTTAAGAAAAGACGTACATGGAGCAGAGAGGACCTACTAGGCAGGAGTTTCCTGAGGCAGAGAAGGACGATCACAAAGAGGAGGAAAATCAGAAGATTTACACAAAACCACCTGCTAGGGCATTCTATAAATCTTAGAAATCCAAATTTGAAGTCACATGGATATCGTAATTGACTCCAAATATCTTAAACAAAATAGAAAAAAAAAATGTAGGAAGGACTAGAGGTGCAAAAAGTAAGTGGGAGTATTATGCCGAGATGAGGAAGTTACTGAAACCCTTAGGATGAAGCTGATGACAATGTATTTGCTGCTGTGTTGCTGGGGGCCTCAGGGCTGAGAAAGTGGCAGAAGAAGCTGGGATCATTGAAAATGTGCTGCCCTGCTCCTTACACAATCAGAATGGTGTCTGCTCAGTCTCCTTCTTTTCCTCCCCCTCCTCCCTTTTTGACTTCTCCACTTTCTCCTCCTTCTTGTCAGACCATTGCTTCCAACAGGCTGAATCTAAACAAACCTGTTACAAGAGAACATGGGAAATGTCTTATGCACACTTCTAGACCAAACTCAAGAATATAAACATGAATGAAGGGTTTTTTTAAAAAAAAACTTTTAAAAATGAAGTATATCATTCATACGTGAACATCCATAAACAATAAGTGTATAGTGTAAGTTTGAACTTATAAAACAAACATGCATATCACCATACAGGGCTCCTATACATTACCCCACCACCAACGCCTTGCATTGTTATGAAACAATTGTTACAAACCAAGAAAGAGCATCTTCAAAACATTAGTACTATCTATAGCCAATATCTTACATTTGGTGTAGCTTTCCCGCAACCCACCCAGTTAATGACACCTTGTATTAGTATAATATACTCGTTATAGTTCATGAGAGAATGTTCTTGTATTTGTTCTATTAACCACAGTCCATCTTCAACCACAGGATTCACTGTATTATACAGTCCCATGCTCTGTACAATCCATTCACAGTGTACACTCAGTGGCTCATATATTCATCAGAGCTGTGCTGTCATCACCCCAGTCAATCTTAGAACGTTTGAACGAAGGGCTTTTAAAGGTGACATTCATGGGCAAGAAAAGAAGGTGAGAAAGGAGATAACTTGGGGGTATGTGAATGGAAACCCAGGTCTATACATGCCCTGCAGAACAAATAGATGCTCCAACATAAAGGTGGGTCTGAAGAATTCACCGCAGCAATGAACACACAGAGATGCTGTTAAAGGACAGACCACATTTTTATAGCTCTGTTCTCAGACAAACTAACACAATTTGGGACTGTAAGAGGCCTGTATTGTTTTTTCCCTAAACTCTGAGAAACTTGGAAATTACCAGGCAGCTTTCAGGGCCCTTCTTCCTTTACAGTGCCTTTGTTCCCTCCAAGGCACTGCCCTCTGCAGATCATCCAGCTAATACGTCTGAGTTTTTACTGAAAACAATTAGACTAAAAGAAATTTTGCCAAATAATCTCCTTTAATTGAATATTTAATTTGTGATTTCAGTGTTTCACATTAGATAGAAGAATTTTAGTACTTTCAATATTTTTCTCTCTTTTAAATCTATTTCCTTCTCTGGAAATATCAAACTTTTCAGGCAAATTGCCTTTCCCATTGAAGAGCATTCTGAAGAAATACTTCTCAATATTTGGTTTTAAGGTTTTGATTCAAAGTTACAGTTTATGAAGACTCACAACTACTTTGGTGTATTTATGATATTTTCCTCTTATTTTACAATATATGGAACTATATAGCAAGTCAGCACCTATTTATATTTTCTTCATATTACAGTACAAATGATTGAAATTATTTTATGGATACTGGTATTTTAAATTAAATTTCCCTTTATTTTGACAACTTTTAAGTCAGAAAGTATTATTGATTCATGTAAATTTCAATATTTCTTTAAATATTTTAAACTGAGAAGTTATGAAAAACACAGATAAATAGGTCTCCCACCCAGAAAACACCACTACTAAGTTTTAGGTATATTTCATTCCAATTTCATCCAAGTTTTCTATTGGAAATGTCTTTAACGTGAAATCTTATTTATGGTTGTGATTATAATTTCTAGAGAGTTTTGTTTCTATTATTTTATCTACAACAAAATAAATATTTTCCACTTTCAAAAACAGTTTTTAAATTTCTATATATTTTATAAAAAACGTATGCCAAAATTTATTTAATTCCTCTAATGTTGAAAATTTTCAGTGTTCCCCTATTTTATTTAATCATTTATCTCACTGTTGTTCCAAAGAGTTTTACACTTCCTCCTCTTCTCTACTTCCATCTTTGGCTCCCTTATTACTTCCTGCCTGTTTACCTTTTCCCGCTTTAAAACTTCAGTCATAGAATTGGATTATTCTGAATTCCTTCTTCAATATACACATTCATCACTCGTGCATATATATTACTTTTACACATTTATTTTGATTTGTTCTCTTGTTTTTAAAGTACTAGAAAATCACATGACCCAACCTAAGAGCTAATACTTAACCCTAATTACCTCTAACTCAAGTCTCCTCCCTCCTCCTGACCACCCTCTCAGAAGTTATGCATTACCTTAAATTTAATGTTTCTGTGAAAACCAGACCTGTCGACTACATTTCATATTCTATAATTGTGCGGTTTGGTTACCAAACAGTTATCCTGGGCGCACCCACCGGGGCCACCGTCCTGAGCACCCAGCACAGCCGGCACCCAGCGAGGGCCGAGATGGGACCGCGGAATTGGTCCCCAAAGGGCCAGCTCGCCCGTGGCCGCGGCAGCGCTGAGTCCGCCGATGGCCACCGACATGGCCCCTACTGCGGAGACACCTTCGGTCTGTATCCGCAGCCCAGCCGGCCCTGCTAGCCGCCGCCGTCCGGGGGTGCCCCGCATTTCAGGGAGCCTTACTGGGGGTCGGACGACAGCCCGCCGCCTCCTGTCCTGTGGCTCACTCGTCCGGCTCCCGCCGCCGCCGCCGCCGCCGCCGCCGCCGCCGCCGCCGCCGCCGCCTATCTGGGTTCCCCGCCGCCGCAGTTTCCTGCGAGCGCGTCCTGGTTCTTCCTGCAGCCGCCGACAGTCACATCACCCCCACCTTCGCGTAGTCGGCATCAGCCTCGACCGCCTCGCCCGGGGCAACCGGCGAGCTGAGCCGGCTGTCCGTGGCTAGCCGAGGGGACCTCGTGAAGACGCTGCGCCTGCCCTACTTTTGCCCGGTGCTCATCGCCACGGCCATCCAGAGCGCCCCCTAGAGCAAGCTCAGCCACATCTACCAGCTCGTGGCTCGCAGCTTCCCTCTCCACCAGCGCAGCGACGCTGGCTGGCAGTACCCCATCCGCCACAAAGTGTCGCTCTTCGAGAGCCTGCGAGGAGGACACCCAGGCAAAGGCAATTACTGGTCTCTAGATGGAACTGCGGAAAAAATGTTTCTAAATGGGAACCTCGGCAGGAAGCAAAAGCGCAGTTCCTGTTCCAGGGGCAGCTACTCGATGGCCACAGGGACATCTAAACCAGAATAAGCCAAACCTTCCTGTTTTAGAGGCTTCCCCAGGCCCCAGAGCCTCCTTAGTGCACCAAGAGTACTGCTACACGTCCAGGAGCACCATGCTCTCCTCCACCCCTTGCCTCAACACCTTCTTCAGCAGCCTCAGCACCTTAAGTGCCAGTAGCAGTGGGAGGCTTCAGCCAGCTTTCCTTGGCAGCCACCACCTCAGGATCCAGGGGTTCCAGTTGCCCTCCAGCAGTACGTGCCCACCTTTATTCCACCCCACCACCCCCTCCCTCGGCACCTCCATCCCGAGCTTCATTCACACGTCTTGCCAGACACCTTGCTGCTGAGTAACTGCAGCAGCAATAACAACAGCCAGAGATCTTCCAATTACAGCCCTTACCTGCCAGCACCAGAGGGGGCCAAAGCAGCCCCTCTACAGCTTCAGCATGGTCAACAGCCTCATCTACCTCCGGAAGGGCTCCTAGGTCTAGCGCAGTGCTTTTCAGACCTTCATGTGCACACCTGGAGATCTCCTTTGAAATGCAGATTTTGGTTCAGTAGGTCCTTTCAGTAGGTCTGGGGTAGGGCCTGAGGGTCTTCATTTCTGTTGAGCCCCTGGTGACTGCACCTGCAGCAGCAAGGTTGTGGATAACTCTTTCTACAGTCCAGCAAGATTTTACAGGGTTCCCTAGATAAAGGGCCTCCTCAGAGAGACATTCATCTCATTCTATTCTGGGACAGAAGCCCCTAAGTCCTATATAGGCAAGAGCCATGTTTATTTTCTTCATCACTGCATTACCAGGCTGAAAGTACAAATGTGCATAGGGGCCAGCTAATCAATATGGGCCAATGAAGTTGCTGAGTAAGAAAATTAACAGGAATTACAAATGGCAAATGAAGCAATGGGAAGTGTTTGGGAATGGGCAGTTGAATTCTGCTTTGGTAGCTGGTTCTTTCCTGCTAAGCAGCATTCTGATTTTTCTAGAAGAGCCAGTATTCTGGATTTTTATATGAAACTGCCAACTATTTGTTCTTTGCCTCTATTTAAAGTTTTAAAACACTGTACTAGGAAACCTGACAATCATTGAGCTATATCCATGAACCACCTCTGCTTATACTCAAAAGCATCTGGTACACAGTACACACCAATAGCAATGAATTATCAAGTCCAGCCAAGCCCAGTGTGCCAGGCACTGTTCCAGACACTTCACATGTATTCACTCATTTACTCCTCTCAACAACCATAGGAGACAGATAAGATTATGACTCCTTATATTCCATATGAGAAAGGTGAACCTCTGAGATGTTAGGTAACTTTCCCAAGGCCACACAGATAGTAAATTGTGGAACCAACATCAAATCCAGGCAATCTGACTCCAGAGCTGTTGCTTCTAACCTCTACGTTATAGTAAAAAAAAAAAAAAAAGCCAGCATCCACAGGCAAACATAAATATATGGGAACAGGAATGGAACTAGATCTAGATTTCATTTTCCAAAAATTCAGGCTGAAATGAAAATCATTGTAGTGGTTCCCTAGTCAGAGAGGGTGGACAGTGCCTCTGTCTTATTCCTGCTGCCATATTCCCATGGTCTATGGTGACTGTTTTTCTGGTTTCTGACAACCTGGTGTCCTGTCTCTTTTAGCATGGGCCATGGGTTTTTCATTTATTAAAAAAGTATTATTAGAATTTTATTGAAAATAGTTTTTAATGGAATTTTTATAGTTATTTAACACAACAAAAATTTGAAGCCAAAATTTTAAATATATCTATATATAATTTATTTTTAGCATTCTCGATGCTCAGAAGTATCTTCATTTTGATGATTTTTATGGTCAACCTCCCAATACACAGCAGAATGCCTGGGACATGGGAAACATGCAGCTAGTATCTGTTGAATAAAAGAAAGTATTGTTGTTGGAGGAGTGGGCGGTGGGGAACATGGAAATCCCTGTAATTTCTGAGTAATATTTAGGTAATCTAAGCACCTTTAAATATATATATATATATATA
>JAQZBX010042067.1:0-22133 GCA_029593785.1 Cabassous unicinctus | reverse complement strand
TTTTTAAAAAAATCTAGCATTAATAGCAGATAATTATTGAGTACTACAGTGTTGTAGGCACTATGCTAAGCTTTGTTCATATATTATCTCTATGAAGCCTCATATTAACTGAGTAGGAACTATTTGGATCTTCATTTTTGCAGGTGATGAAACCACGGCTCAGAGGGTATATTGTTCAAGGCCTTAAATACAGATGTGGCATGGTCAGAATTCGTGCCCAGCTGTTTGACTGGAGAGACTGCATTCTGGAAGCTGGTACTAGACTGCCTCTCTGTAAATTATCTTTAGGTTCTACTGTGGAAACTCCTTCACATCCTTTCCTGTAAGTCACTCTTATTTGAGAGTACTTTGGCCTAGGTAGGTGGCAGAGGAAGGGATGGTCCACTCTTTAATATCAGGATTGGCAAACCATGGCCTGGGGGCCAATCCAGCCTGCCGCCTGCTTTTGTACATCAAGTTTTATTGCAACATAGTCATGCTTATTCATTTATGTACTGCCTATGGCTGATTTGTGCTACAAGGGCAAAACTGAGGAGTTTCAGCTGATATCATGTGGCCCACAAAGCCTAAACTGTTTATTATCTGACCCTTTACAGAAAAAGTTGCTAACTGCTGGCTTAATACACATTAGAAATCTGGAAGGATGTGTGCCCTATTACATTGATTGCTTTTCTCTCCTTAAAGAGAGTAATTAAAAAAAGAAGAAAAAATCTTTTTAGTGTTACTACCCCACAGTAGTATAGGCCGCAGGCATAGGCATGCTGGCGGTTACTGAAGGGTGGGTGTTCTGAGGCGGTGAACAAGGGCAGTCTATTTCAGAACTACTGAAGGCTCTGTGCATGGCGCTCTCTAACTGGGCCTTAGTTGCCCTGAAACTGCCTGTTGTTGATCCTCTGAGATGGAATGTGTATTCACAAATGAGACACTCCATTAGTCATGGTGCATTTCCTGGGCCCTGGAGACAGGGGCATGACATCACCAAGGACCAATGAGAAAGAATCTTCTGTAGCGCAGGCCCTCAAACCTCTTCAGATGAAGTGACTGTAGACTTTGTGTTCTGTTCCTAGCCCTCAGGGTGTGATTTGAGACTGCCTTCCTTGCTTGGCAGTATTCTGGACACAAAAGCCTAGCTTCCAGACCCAAGAGGCTAGGACAAGCTTGAAAATCTGCAGAGCTGGAAGCAGATTCCCATTTAGTATTTTTTTCCAGGGCTCAGGTTTTTATTCCCACAGAGTTTTCCACTCCTAATGACGTTGTCACTTCATGTGGTGAAGGAAGGGTGGGTGGTGAAAGACGAAGTCTGCTTTAGATAAAAGACACTTGGCGGTTAAAATTTCTGGTTAAGTATAGGTTGGTAACGTAACAAAATCAGAAGCATATTTTGTCATTTTGTTACATTGCTCTTATGTGTAGTTTACCATAATAAAACAACATATTTTAACAGCAAAGGCTCCTAGCAAAATTAATGTGGCTTAGAATAGGGCCATTACCCAAAGGAACTTTACTGAGGGGATTAGTAGCTCATTAAACCTTTTATCTTCAAGAAAAAAAAGAAACTTTTTATTTCCAATTCTTTTTTCTTGGGCTTTAAGCATTTTGGATAAAAACATATGTCTTTATATATATTTTTGCTTCCTGATTTACATATTTATTTATAAAGATAATTTGTGGAATTCAGTCTGAGGGAGACCAGAAACACTGTAGAAAGGCTTGTTATCTAATCAGCAACAGCTTGTTAGGTCTTGCTAACAAGTTATAATTGTAAAACCTTCCGTTT
Source organism: Cabassous unicinctus (assembly GCA_029593785.1). Lineage (NCBI taxonomy): Eukaryota > Metazoa > Chordata > Mammalia > Cingulata > Chlamyphoridae > Cabassous > Cabassous unicinctus. The sequence goes on along the minus strand of JAQZBX010042067.1, from coordinate 20,356 downwards.
AAGAATTAGTCAAGGGAATTGAGACTCAGGACTTAATGTCAGCTTACACTGGATCGACTATTATAGGTTATTTCAGGAATTGAACCCAAGAGCCGTTTTTTCCAGTCTTCATAGACAATCTATGATTGAATGAGAATGAGTCCTTTAGTTATTTTTCATGTTTGAGTCCTTTTTGATGAAGTCAAAGAGAAATTGGGAAACGCAGCTGTTTTTATTAGTATGGTTTCTGAGGCTGGCATATAACAGCGTTGTTTTTTTTTTTTTCCCTCTCATTTTTTTTCTGCAAGATGATTATAACTTTTAATAATTATAAAGACTTATTTTTTTAAAAAATCACTTAAAGGCACATGAATTTATCCCTATGTTGTAAGAACAAATGTATCACCAATTAAAGGAATTTCCTCTAGATCTGAGTAATATTCTGTAAAAGAGGACATCTTTTAGCTCTGCTTTCAGAGAAATTCTGTCAAAGATCTCTTAATTTCAAAATATCTCTTGGTGATATCCTAAATGGTATCAATTTTTAGCTTTTATAGATGAGGAAACTGAGGTACAGAAGGATTGAGTGCTCTGCTTATGTCGTTCATAGAAGCAGATGTTGGATGCTTAAATCATTCTTATCAAAACCCTTAAGAGGGCAATCCCCTCTATCTTTGCATTAAATGTTTCTTTGCCTTTTACAACTTTAAGCTTTGCCTCATTAACAATGCTTATTTTTCCACAGTCCTTTGATTGGGGCACAAAAGCGGTTTAGTCTAGCCTAGGCAGAATTGAAGCAAGCCCTGAAAGGAGTGAGTTATCCCAGGGGTAATGGTGTGGGGGCGTGGGGCTCTGAGAGCTTTGCCACTGCCTTTCTCTTTGTCAGAGTACTGAATTCTCAATCCCATCCCCTAATTTCTCCCACCTGAACTAATATTTACCACCTCTCAGAGGATTGCTGTGAATACTGATGAGTTAAAGGCTTTGAGCCTTTTGGAATAAAGGTCTTCTATTAAGTGCAAAATTAGTACTGGCCTGGATACCAGTCACAAGCTTCTTAAGTGGGCACCAGGCACCCTCTGATTAGGTTAACCAGATCCCTATTTTGGCGAGGACAGGATCTGGAATGAGGTCTTTTGCTGCCTTAAGAGTAGACATCTGGTTTGAAATGTTGAAAGCCAGGTGATTCTTAAAGTGGCCACACACTTCTGTTTCATTGCTTCTGTTTCCTTCCAAATTGGGGAGCAGCAGATGCTGCCTTCAGAAACCCCCTTAAAGTATTGGCATGCCATACTCTTCATCTCACTAAGCCCTAAATTTTTCCTACAGGAGAAGACTCTCAAAAGGCTATTCCAGAATATTAGAGTAAGAGGTTATGACAGATAATCGGATTGGTTAATAAACATTTAAGGGTGAGTCATGTCACTCCTGAAGGGGTTGGCATCGATTTATTACACAAAATCAAACACTGAAGGAAGCAAAGCCTTTAGTCTTTTTAAGAAGCCCAGACAAAAATCCCACTTAATCCATCTTGCTTTTCCTTTTCCTCCAACTCAGCTGGTGTGCAGGTGTAGGGCAGCTTGGCAGAAGCTTTGAACATTTGGAAAAGGGAGTCATTACTGAAAGTCACTGACACACACTTCCCTTGGAATGCTGCTGATGTCATGGAAAACCGGGACCTTAGCAATAACCCCCAACGACCAGAGCTGCAGTAAACAGTAAACGTTACCTCCACCAAGGCATTGGTTTTTAAAGAGTTTTAACAGGCTAGGGCTTGCCAGCCACAACTCATAAAAATGTTCTTATAATTTTACCCTACTCTCTAAAAGTGTTGGATAACTGCTGAGGTTTCTTTGCCGCTTGGAGATGGGAAGCCAAATTCACGTCACTTTCAAAGTTCACTAATCAGAATTTATAGCACTTCTTTTCCACTCCTCTTCATACCCCCTGCCGTGCTCATGCAGTTAGGCCTAGTAGATTCAGTACTTTTCAAAGAAGTCCCTTGTCTTACTGAGTTGCCTCAATTTCTGGTGATGAGGTGAATCCGGGTGCTAGGTTTTGCCTAGTGTTTTATTAGTCTAGTGGTTAACCCAGTCTGGTTAATTTGTAGCTCTCAATCTCTAGGTTATATTCCAACTAATTTGAAAAAATTGGGCAAAGTGACCTTCTATAGTTCAAATCCTGAACTAGGGACATATCAAGAAAAGCTTGCTGTCATGTAGAACTGTCAAGAACTATTGCTGTCAGTAGTTTAAGAAGGCAAAAGAAGACATAGAAACCAAGAGATCAGGAGGGCTTTCTCCCAGCGTTGGCTGTCTTTTAGGAGAAGCGGTCGGTAGAATATTACTATGTAAACCAAACCCAGCATGCCTTCTTTTAGACCTGCCCACACAGTGAGAAGCAGGATGCTAGCACTGCTTTTACAAGGCCTTGCCAAGGTGTCCATATAATTTATCATGCAAACCAGAATACTTTTGAGAATGAAGGGGCTCTGTTATTAATTACCCTGGGACAACAGGAATAAACCAGTACTGTTACAGGCAAAATGGGTGTATGGTCACTGTCATCATTGTGCAGAGGCCCACCTAGCCGAAGCAAGCCCTCTGAGGAGACAACTTTCACCATGCCAGAGGGAGTGGACCTGATTCATGCAGCCTGGGTTGTCTCAGTTACAAGAAAGTGATCCACATTCAGAATTAGTAGATTAGGGAATGAACTCTGTTACTGCAAGATTTTTCTAAGTTAAAACCTCAGGTAAAGTAGGCCTGAATCCATACTCTAATTCAGCCAGCTTTGAACATTACTTTTATTGCTATAGACCAATGGTTCTTAAAATGTGCCTGGAGTTCCTGGGGTCCCCGAGATCCTTTCAAGGAGTTTATAAGGTCAAACTATTTTCATCATAATACTAAGATATTATTTGCCTTTTTCACTCTCCTTCTCTCATGAGTATACAGTGGAGTTTTCCAGAAAACATGTGAAATATGATATCATAAGATATTAAATGCAAAACCAGATATCAGAATCCAGCTGTCATCTCTTAAGCCAGACATTCAAGAGATTTACAAAAAATATAAAACAATGCCACTCTTCTCCCTAAATTTTTTTGTTTGGGAAAATATAGTTATTTTCATAAAATATGTTATTTAAGCTAAGATGTACTTAATGGGTTTATTATTATTACTTTTAAATGAATTAACAAGTAAATATTTTAAAAAATTCATCAGTTTTAATTCCTAATATGGTAACTATCAATAGATATAACCTGCATAAATAAAAGCTCTCTGGGTCCTCAGTAATTTTTAAGAGTGTAAAGGGGTCCCAAGAACAAAACATTTGAGAACTGCTGGTCTGGACCTTTCTTTTTCCCTAAGAAAGAATATGCAGATAAAGTGAGATGATAGATTCTCTGATGAAAGCTTTTTATTTATTGCATCTATTATAGCACTTAGCAAAATGCCTTGTATATGTGTGTATAGACAAAGCTCCTGTGACAACTCTGAAAAGTTACCATTATCTCTGATATTTGGTTGCTACATTAACATTTTTATTTGGTTTATTTTAAGTCTTTGTCTTTTGATATTTAAGGTGTTCTAATATTCTTTGTTAAATATTCTTATTTTGATATAACAATAATATAATTATTCCCTTCAAAAGTTTTATGGATTAGATCAAATTCTCATATGAAACAAATATGTTAGATAAGGATAAAGAATAGTAGAAGCAGCTTTCCTTTTTCTTTTTTTTCTTTTTTTTTTTTTCCAACCTGGCTAATTCTTGTTTATCTTTCCTCTCAGCCATCAACTTCTTCAGTTAGCCTTCCTGAACATTCCCAGGCTGTTCTAGTGTCCTTGCCATGTGCTCCCAAAGCATCCTTTATCACTGGACTTCCCCCTCTGAGTTTTTCCATTCACATTTTGGTCTTCCCCAGTTAACTCCGAGTGCCTTAATGTCAGAGACAATGTCTTTCATCTCTGTATTCCCAGAATTGAATAGTGTTTGGTAAAGGGTAAGCACTTAAAAGAATATCTATCTGTTAAATTGGAATGCACAGAAGGAAGGATATGCTAGCCAATTTAACTAGTTAGTGAGGTGGTTTTTTTTTGATAATGTCATATAAAATGGTTTTTATAGTATTGAAGAATTGTTTTGAATAGAAAAAAAACACAATTTGAGAGAAGATAGATTGCTTTGTTGTAACTTCGCATGTGTGCATGTTATAACCTTGCATGCACGTTACAACCTCTGCACTCAGAAACTCCTTTTCGGAGTTAGACTCTTTTAAGCCCTTTAAGGCTACCCATTCCTGAGAATGTGATTTTTCTCAATATCAGAAATTATTTCCACTGACAAAAAGGAAAATTGGGAAATAATTTTTGTAATGCAGGTTTGATTTTGTCATAAGTAGCATTTAATTTTTTCTTATGTTTTTGTTTACTCTCAAAGGAAAATATTCTCTTCTGATTTTTAAATTTGCCCCTTGAGCTATAAAGACTAGATTTTTAGTTCTTGCTTAATTTAATGTACAAGATATCTCCAAGGCCTGAAATTAACCTGCTAAACTTTGTAAATCAACATGGCAGGATAAACGGAGGCCATAGTTCATAGTGCATTCATGATTTAATAATTAATGATGGAGTCAATTATATGGCATAAGGGAAATTTTATGTAGCTAATTTTAAATGGCATGCATAGTGCTTTACTTTAGATGAGATCTGTTCTCTGAGTGCAGTTTTATATAAGTTTCTAAGTTTGTTTCTTTTTCTGGAGACCAAACATTTTAGATGATTATTTACCAGTCTTATGTGTGATTTCTTGATCAGAAAGCAGAATAAGAATTCATCACAGTTCTTGTCAAGTCTCCATTAAAAAGGGGGGTGCAGGTGGGAGACCAATATCTGAGTTGGAGTCTTAATGGAACACTAATTTTTGTGCACAGGGTACTGGCTGGATGGGACCGGGAAAGCAGAGGACTTCCTTGATTCTGCTACTCTCTAGCTATTAATGTGATTTCAGCAAATCATCTTTCTTAGCTTTAGTTTCCTCATCTGTAAAATGAAGCTGGATTACATGGTCTCTAAGGCCCCTTACCGATCAGCAAGTTCTATAGTTTGTTTTGTACTTTGTCAAGATTTCATGTTCCTGAGGTCCCTAGTTGACAAATACGGTGTGGAAGGAAATGATATGCAGCACAGTTCGGATTAACCAAAATGGATTTTATCCACACTTGTGTGCTAATCCCCAAAGAAGAAGAAAATACTAACAGGCCAGGGGCTGAACATAAAAATGGTTACAGTGAGCAAAACATTGAAGCAGACAGCTGAAACCTTCATTTCTTGGCTCGCCTGCCATGAGAAAGGCTGAACCTGCCAAATCCTTCAGGCAATCAAGGCCAGAGCTTTGGCTAACCCTTACTTTGTACTCCTCCCAACCCCCCTGCCTCCCCCCGCCCCCACCACACATACAAACCGTACAGGAAAACTGTCTCTTTACCTTCGTATTTGTGCCTTTTGGCTACACTCTATTTCTGCCAAATACTCCCCTCTACCCTCTTCCTTCCAGCTGTCAGTATATTCTGCCTGTTGCTTTCTGGGGCTCTGAGAAGCAGCTGCGGTCCTCAAAGGAGGGCAGTGGTGGTAGTGGTGGCAGGGTGTTGTAAGGGTGTATGGCTTCCGTCAGAAACAACAGTCACTTTTACCTGATTATAGGCAGTTTGAATAACATTCTCATCTCCTTCCTTGGCAAACATAGAACTGATGGCTTCAATTTTCCCCCCCTCCCTTCCCCTTTGGGGAGATTTCCCCCCCTATATCCCTCAGCCATTTTGTCTGTGAACATCCTGTGGAAGATTTGACTTGTCTTAGACTCTCTTGCCAGTCTGCTCATCTTATTTTATTTTTTTCCACATAAAACATATTTACCTATTGAGAGAACTGAAGACGGATAACCAGATCCTCTGTACTCTCTCACAAGCATAGAAATTTTACCCCTTCTCATCTTTGACAGTATATCCCAAGCTATTAGGTGTCCCAAGGCCCAGAGAGCTCTTGGCCATTGGTGTCTGTCCAATCCTAGCTGGTTGAGAGCTAGTTTTGGTGTCCCTTCACCTCTGGCTTGTGATTCTCATGGAGATTGCCTGTACACATCTCATGTTGGCTCGTAGTGATGGCAACTGAGCAAAGAGGCACTTGGGTCTCATCATTTTAGAAAACCAAGGAAGAATAGGAAACCAGAATAAGAAGAATCTTATCTGAATATGAGAAGCCAAGTATTTTGAAGGTTCTCAATAGGTCCACTGTGCATAGACTACCTTGTTGGCCTGAATGTGGAAAACAAACCAAACCAAAATCAATAACCCCACACAGTCATTGTCTTTTGTAGTAGAGCATTGTCTTTTGTTGATGAGTGGAGCTTTTTAGATACAATGGGTTGTTCTTCTCTGCCACTCTTTCTGGAAACTCCATCAGCTTGCTCTATACCTGACAGCTCCAACCCACACTTCTGTTTATGTAAGAGGAATTCTACATAGATCTTCAGAACCTTGTCACAAAAAAAGCTTGGGGGCATGCCCATGTTTGGGTTTGTCTGATGTTTTCTCATGCCTGTATGCATTTTGTGTTTTATTTAAAACAATTAAAATGTAAATTGCTGATATTAAATTCAAACAGGTGAGTCTATTTGATAAAATTCTTCAGCGATAGGATCTTGCTTAACTTTATATGTATTATATAGACTTTTTATTCGTATTGGGGATGTAGTACCACAAAACCACTTCTCATTCAATTCTGCGAGTCTAGTTTCCTCAATTCCTCACCTATTTGGCTATATCGTTCTAATGCCCAACTAGCCCTTGGCGGGCACTCATTCTTTCCTTCTATTCCATGCTTTTTGCATTGTCCGTAATTCATAGAATCATAGTATGGTAAAATATTAGAGTTGGAAGGACCCTTTGATGTTTGCTACACAAAATCCTCTTTTTACAGATGAGAAAAAGAAAGCCTACAAAAGCAGCATGATTAGACCAAGGTCACATGCTTGCCAGAGCCCAGGCTCACAAGTCTTCTGACCCCTAGTCTAGTGTTTTTCTACTGTATCACCCAGGCTCCATGTGTCAGGAGTTTTCCAAAGTACTAGAGTAGTGATAAGTTGTTCGACAGGAAGGGAGTGCATTCTGTTGGGAAGGGCACAGGCTTTGGAGCCAAACATATTTGAGTTTGAATATCTGTCTCTGCCACCTACTGGCAGGGTATATTTGGCAAGTAACACAAGCTTTTTGGAACTCTGTTTCTTCCTCAATAATATGGGAATAATAATAATAATGCTTTTGGGTTATTGTGATGATTAAATTATGTAAACTACATAATAAGTCTTCAATAAATGATAATTATATTATGAAAATCTGTTGATCATAAGGAAAAATTATATAATATGTATAAATAATACTTTGAAATTGTTTATTTTATAATTTGGTATTCTGAGCCTTTCTTATCCAGTAGTAATTTCCTAGTAGATTTTAAAACTCAGCATTAATGTATGAATGGAGTGACTTGTCTGGAAATGAATTCCTGAAAGTTATTTATACCATGAGTGTGATTCATGCATTTCCCTTTTCTTTATGACTTTCATCTGTACTTAGCTGCAGTATGTTCTGTCCAGGAATTTTTGTACAAGTTGAGCTCACCCAAAGAAGACATCTGGAGTGTTACTGGGTTTGGCTCCTGCTTTTCATGTAACTAAACACTAGAATATAAATCTAGAATATAATCTGTGTAGAATGTTATAGTCATATTTTTGAGAAATTTGAGATATTTAATATTATTCTGAAACCCATTGAACTGTGTAATGAATAGCTTCAATGCAAAATTATATGTATCTATTTGGGGTATAGGTAGGAGTTATCCTCTATTCAACATAAAGAGGCCCAAGGTTGTTCTACTAAAAGGAAGCAGAGCAACATTGTTGAACCCAATAGTAAGAGAAGGAATGAGTTAGGAAACTAAAGCTAAAATTGAATTAGCAAAGGCCAAAAGCAAGAAAAGGAAGTTTAGAGGCTTGAAAAGAGATGATTCAGAAGAGTTTCAGTTGAGGGCCTCTCAGATTGCCTGAATGCTATTGGCTGACTGGAATGCACTTAAGCTTGAAGTGGAGGAAAGAACCTTGAGAAACTAGAAAGAAAGAATGTTGCTTCTCTTATAAACAGAATGTTCAGGAAAAAGAATGTTGGCTTAGATTATAGACAGAAGTTAAGTGAAACTAGAAAGAAGCATTATGTGCCTTACATATAGTGGAGACTGCTTATAGAACCCTTCGTTGCCAAGGAGCTTTCAAGCTCATGTCATTTGGTCTATAACTATGGTTTGCCATGGAATCAAAAACTGATAGTAGACAAGTGAAAGCTGTAAACACTCAGGGTTTTCTTGATCGCTTTCTTAGTAAGGTGAAAGTGAAAGAGTGTTTCAGTGGTGGATTGGAATGATGTTCTTTGTACATATTTATACATAATCTAATGTCATAAATTAGATAAAGAGCCCTAGCCCAGCAGTTTTTTAAGATGAAAGAAGGCATGATTTTGGAGGGATATTGAACAATCAAATATTTCCAGGAAGTAGAAGGTCCTATTTTGCTGTATTTTGGATCCATCCAAATGGGATCAGACCAGAGGAATTTGGCAAGCTTTGGACTCACCACTCAGAAACACACTGAAATAGTTGCGGTTGCAAAAGAATTTCTCCAGGAGTCTTATTCTACTTAAGGCAAAACAGTCACAAGTTCCCTGTCTTTGAGAGGAGAGTACCACAGTTAATAAAGTCAACTGAAGCCTATAAACTCAAGAGAAATGGCTCAATTAGATGACAGTGAAACTACATGTTCCCATAATTTTCATACAGAAGACACTATGAATTAATGTGTCCAAAATCTACTTTTTAAATTAACTCTACCCTAATCTCATGCTGTCCCCTTGAGATTTATTGTTTTGCAGTTTAATAAATGAGATTATAAAAGAATTTAAGAACTTGCTCAACTTCTGTATTCTACTTGAAATCCTGACATATTAATCTTGCCATTTTTAAAAGCTTTGACATGAGCTCTCTACAAACCTAAAATTTGTCTTTTTGTTTAAACAGTCCCTGAGCCTTTTTAATACAGTAAACTACATGTGCCACCTATACTTTATCATCATCAGTATTATTTATCCCTTAAAATCTAACATCTATCCCTATTATGCCCAATTGTATCCCCTTTAGTGCCTTGTATATTAGGTTTTCAGTAAATATTTTTTATTTAATGATGAACAAAGAAGTAATTCTTCATATGTTAAACAACTGACTATTATGGACAGAGACTTTCAACACAGCAGGAAGGAACTATAGTGACTAAAGTTTCAAACATGGACTCAAAAAAAAAAAAAGGTAAAGCAAGGGAGCTTTAATTTTTTAAAAAAATTTAACAGCTTTATTGGGGCACAATTGGCTTCTAAACAACATCAGATATTTAGTACAATTTGATAAATTGCAACATATGTATACTCCCTTGAAATCATCACAATCAAGGTAATGAACATATCCATCATCTTTCAAAGTTTCCACCTAGACTTTGTAATTTCTTTTTCCCACCCCTCCCTACCTTACATTTCCCAAACAACCGCTGATCTGTTTGGGATTGCTACAGATTAGTTTGCATTTTCTAAAGTTTTATATAAATGGAATCATATACAGTCATACCTAGGAGATATTGTGGGTTCAGTTCTAAACTAAACCGCAATAAAATGAATATCATAATAAAACAAGTTGGTTTTCCAGTGCATATAAAAGTTATGTTTACACTATACTGTAGTCTATTAAGTGTGCAAAAACATTATGATTAAAAAATGTACAGACCTTAATTAAAAATATTTTATTGCTAAAAATGCTAACCATCATCTATCTGAGCCTTCAGCAAGTTGTAATATTTTTGCTGGTGGAAGGTCTTGCCTTGATGTTGATGGATACTGACTGATGAGGGTGGTGGTTGTGGAAGGTTGGGTGACTGTGGCAATTTCTTAAAATAAGGCAACAATGAAGTTTATTGCATTGATTCACTCTCCCTTTCATGAAAGTTTTCTCTGCAGCATGCAGTGCTGTTTGATAGCATTTTACCTATAGCAGAATGTCTTTCAAAATTGGAGGCATTCCTCTCAAACCCTGCCACTGCTTTTTCAACTAAAATTTTGTAATATTCTAAATACTTTCTTGTTATTTCAACAATGTTCATAGCATCTTCACCAGGAGTGGGTTCCATCTCAAGAAACCACTTTCTTTGCTCATCTATAAGAAGCAATTCCTCATCCATGAAAATTTTATCATGAGATTACAGCAATTTAGTCACATCTTCAGGCTCCACTCCTAATTTCTAGTTCTCTTGCTATTTCTACCACATCTGCTGTTACTTCTTCCACTGAAGTGTTGAACTCCTCAAAGTCATCCATGAGGGTTGGAATCAACTTCTTCCAAATTCCTATTAATGTTGATATTTTGGCCTCCTCCCATGAATCATGAATGTTCTTAATAGCATCTAGAATGGTGAATCATTTCCAGAAGGTTTCCAATTTACTTTGCCCAGATCCATCAGAGGAATCACTATCTATGGCAGCTATAGCCTTACAAAATGTATTTCTTAAAAAATAAGACTTGAAAATCAAAATGACTCCTTGATCCTTGGGCAGAATGGATGTTGTGTTAGAAGGCATGAAAACAACATTCATCTCATTGTACATCTCTGTCAGAGCTCTTGGGTGGCCAGGTGTATTGTCAATTAGCAGTAATATTCTGAATGGAATCTTTTTTTCTGAGCAGTAGGTCTCAGCAAGGGGCTTAAAATGTTCAGTAAACCATATTGTAAACAAATATGCTTTCATCCAGGCTTTGTTGTTCCATTTCTAGGGCACAGGCAGAGTAGATTTAGCCTAATTCTTAAGGGCCCTAGGATTTTCAGAATGGTAAATCAGCTTTGGCTTCAACTTAAAGTCACGAGATGCATTAGCCCATAATGAGATTCAGCCTGTCCTTTGAAGCTTTGAAGCCAGGCATTGACTTCTCCTTTCTAGCTACAAGAGTCCTGGATGGCAACATTTTCCAATATAAGGCTGTTTCTTCTACATTGAAAATCTGTTTCATGTAGAAACCTCCATCAATTGCCTTAGCTAAATCTTCTAGATAACTTGCTGCAGTTTCTATATCAGCACTTGCTGCTTCACCTTGCAATTTTTTTTTATTATGGAGACAGCTTTTTTCCTTAAACCTCATGAACCAATCTCTGCTAACTTCAAACTTTTTTCTGCAGGTTCCTCACCTCTCTCTCAGCCTTCATTGAACTGAAGAGAATTAGGGCCTTTGTCTGCACTAGGCTTTGGCTTAAAGGAATGTTGTGGCTGGTTTGATCATCTGTCCAGACCACTAAAACTTTCTCCATGTCAGCAATAAGGCTGTTTGACTCTCTTTATCATTCTTGTGTTCACTGGAGTAGCACTTTTAATTTTCTTCAAGAACTTTTCCTTTGCTTTCACAACTTGGCTAACTGTTTGGAGCAAGATAGCTAGCTTTTGACCTATGATGGCTTTCCACATGCCTTCCTCACCATGCTTAACCATTTCTAGCTTTTGATTCAATGTTAGACATGTGTGACTCTTCCTTTCACCTGAACACTTACAGGCCATTGTAGGGTTATTAATTGGTCTAATTTCAACATTGTTATGTCTCAGGGAATAGGGAGGCCCAAGGAGAGGGAGAGAGATTGGTCGGTGGAGCAGTCAGAACACATACAGCATTTATCAATTAAGTTTGCCGTCTTAATATGCATGTGGTTTGTGGCATCCCAAAACAATTACAATAGTAACATCAAAGATTGCAGATAATATATCACCATAACAGTTATAATAATAATTTAAAAGTTTGAAATATTGTAAGAATTTACCAAAAAGTGACACAGAAACATGAAGTGAGCATCTGCTATTGAAAAAATTGTGCCCTTAGGCTTGCTTGATGCAATGTTGTCACAAACCATCAACTTGTAAAAAATACATTATCTTCAAAGCATTATAACATGAATTGCAAAATAAATAAATAAATAAATAAAGTATGTCGTTTTTTGCAAAAAAAAAAATTAGGCCAAAATACATATTCTTTTGGCCTAACTCACACAACTCAATTATCTTGAGATTCATCTGTATTGTCGCATGTATTTTATTGCTTAGTAGTATTCCTTTGTGTGTGTGTGTGTATATATATAAACACATATGCTTATCCACATATAATGGATATTTTGGGTTGTTTCCAGTTTATAGCTATTACAAATAAAACCACTATGAACATTAGACTACAATAATTGAAAATAGATGTTTTCTTTTCTCTTGGGTGAATACCTAAAAGTAGAATGGCTAGATCTTGGATTGGTGTATGTTTAACTTTTTAAGAAAGTATTAAATTGTTTTTGAAAGTGATAGAACCATTTCACTTCTCTCCAGCAGTATATAAGAGTTACAGTACCTCCATATCCAACATTTGGTATGGCTATTCTTTTTCATTTTAGCCATTGTAATCAAGTGTGTAGTAGTATCTCATTGTAGTTTTAATTTTCATTTTCCTATAGATTTGAGCATCTTTTCAGCATTTGCTTATTTTTTATCCATGTATCTACTCTGGTGAAATTTCTATTCAAATCTTTTGCCTATTTCAAAAATCGAGTTGTTTTATTATTGAGTTTTGAGACTTCTTTATATAATCTGGATACAAACCCTTTATCAGATATATGCTTTTCAAATATTTTCTCTCAAAATGTGGCTTATCTTTTCATTCTCCCAAAATTGTCTTTCAAAGAGCAGATATTTTAATTTTGGGGAAGTAAAATGTATCAATTTGTTCTTTTATGGATCACATTTTGGTGATATATCTAAGGAATCTTTGCTTAAACCAAGGTCACAAAGATTTTCTTCTGTGTTTTCTTCTAGAAGTGTTTCAGTTTTAAGTTTTATATTTAAGTCTTTGATCCATTTTGAGTTTATTTTTATATATGGTGTGAGGTAGATGGAAGTTCATCTTTTTATATATTCAGTTGTTCTGGTACCATTTCTTTAAAAGACTCTCCTTTCTACATTACATTGCCTTTAAGCCTTTGTCAAAAATCAGTTGTTCCTATATGTATTGATCTATTTCTAGACTCTTTTCTGTTCCATTGTTCTTTTTGTCTATCTTTATGACAATACAACACTGTCTTAATTATTGTAATTTTATAGTAAGCCTTTTCAGGTAGTATTAGCCTTCTAACTTTATTCTTCTTTTGAAACAGTTTGCCAATTTCTACAAAAAAAAATGTTTTCATTGACATTGTGTGTTGAACCTATAGATCAATATAAGGAGAATTGACGTCTTAACAATTTTGAGTCTTCTGACCATGAGTAATGTATATATCTTCATTTACTTAAGTCTTCTTTAACAGATCATACATGTTTTGTTAGATTTATCTATAAGTGGTACATATTTTTGATGCTATTTTAAACTGTATTGTTTTTCAAATTTCAATTTCCAATTTTGCATTGCTAGTGAATAGAAATGCAATTGATGGTTTTATATTGATCCTGTATCTTGTAATCTTGCTAAATTCACTTATTAGTTCTAGTGTCTTTTGAGTAGATTTAATCAGATGTTCTATGTGGACAATCATGTTGTCTGCAAATAAAAACAGTCTTACTTCTTTCTTTCCTATCTGGATGCCTTTTATTTCTTCTTGCTTTGTTGCATTAGCGAGAAACTCCTGAATAGTGTTGAGTGAAAATTGATAGATTGGACATTCTTGCCTTGTTCCTGATCTTAGGAAGAAGGCATTCATTCATTCCCCATTATGTGTGATATTAGCTGTAATTTTTTTTGTAGGTGCACTTTATCAACTTGCTCACATTCCTAATTTGCTGAGATTTATTATTTTTTGTTTTACAGAATGGATGTTCGATTTTGTCTTTTGTCAAATGCCTTTATGCCTATTTAGATGGTCATATGGTTTTCCTTTTTTTGCTTGTTAGTGTGGCGAATTATATTGATTGATTTTTAATGTTAAAATAGCCTTACATTTCTGGAATCAACCCCTTGTTGTCATGATATTTTATCCTTTTTATATAGTGTTGGATGCTATTTGGTAAAATTTTGTTTAGAATTTTTGCATTTGTGTTCATGTGGTGGGTATTGGTCTTTAGTTTTCTTTCCTTATAATATTGTTGCCTGGTTTTCACATCAGAGGAATGCTGGCCTTACAGGATGTACTGAGAAATATTCTCTCCTCTTCAATTTTCTGGAAGAGATTGTGTAGAATTGGTATTATTTCTTCCTTAAATATTTTGTAGGATTTAAAAAATGAAACCATCTGAACCTGGAATTTCTTTCTGGAAAGATTTTTAACCATAGTTTTTATTTATTTGAGATATAAGCCTTATCTATTTCTATTCAGGTTATCTATTTCTTATTGAATGAATTTTGGTGGTTTGTGTCTTTTAAGGGATTTGTCCATTTTATCTAAGTTGGCAAATTTATTGGTGCAAAGTTGTCCATAATATTCCCTTCTTATCCTTTTAATATCTATAGGATCTGCCTTGATGTCTTCTCTGTCATTCCTGGTATTGATAATCTGTCTTCTTTCCTTTGTTCCTGATCCATCTGGTTAGAGATTTATCAATTTTATTGCTCTTTTCAAACAACCAGGTTTTGGTGTCTTTGATTTTCTCTATTGTTTTTCTACTTTTTGTTTCATAGAGCCCCACTCTGATCTTTATTATTTCCTTTCTTCTAATTACTTTGGGTTTAATTTGCTTTTCTTTTTCTAATTTCCTACGGTGAAATCTGAGGTCCTTGAATTGATATGTTTTTTTCCCTAATATAAGCATTTAGTGCTATAAATTTCCCTTTAACCATATCCCACAATTTTTGACATATTGTATTTTCATTTTCATTCTGTTCAAATTACTTTCTAATTTTCATTTTGGTTTCTTCTTTGACCCCTGGTATATTCAAAATGTGCTCTTTAGTTTGAATGCTTGGGGATTTTCTAGATATCTTTGTGTTATTGATTTCTAATTTAATTCCACTGTGGCCAGAAAATATACTTTGACTTGAATTCGTATAAGTTTGAATCTTGTTTTATGGCCGAGAATATGGTCTATTTTGGCAAATGTTCCACGTGTGCTTGAAAATAATGTAAATTCTGCAGTTTGGGTTAGAGCATTCTATAAATGTTTTTCAGGTCTTCTATATCCTTACTAATTTTGTCTACTTGTTCTATTAATTATTAAGAGAGGAGCATTGAAATCTCTGACAATAATTATGGATTTGTCTATTTATCTGTGTAGTTCTGTCAGCCTTTGCTTCATTTATTTTATATGACACTTATTAGGTACATAAACACTTGGGATTGTAATGTCTTCTTATCATTATGAAATGACCTTTATGTGCCTGGTAATAGTCTTTGCTCTGAATTCTACTTTGTCTGATATTAATGTAGCCACTCCAGCTTTCTTTTGATTTGTGTTATCATGGAATATCTTCTTCCATTCTTTTACTTTTATCTTATTGTACCATTATATTTAAAATGTGTTTCCTATAAGCACCATATAGCCAGGTCTTCCCTTTTTTTAAATCCAACCTGACAATCTCTGCCTTTTAGTTGAGGTGTTTAGATAATCTATACTTAATATAATTGTTTATATGGTTAGGTTTAAGTCAAACATCTCACTATTTACTTTCTATTTGTCCCATCATTTTTTGTTCCCCTTTCCTTTTTTTCTGCCTTCTTTTGGATTAAGTATTTTCTATGATTCCATTTTATCTCCTTTGTTGATGTACTAGTTATAATTCTTTGATTATTTTAGTGATTGCTTTAGACTTTATAGTATACATCTTTAATTCCAGCCCTTATTTTTTCAAATATTTTTTTCTTACCTTTCCATCTCCTCTCCTTTGGGGACTCCTATTACACATATATTGGGGCCACCTGAAATTGTCTCACAGCTCACTGATGCTCTTTTCATTTATTTATTTATCTATTTATTTTTCTTTTTATGTTTCATTTTGGATAGTTTCTATTGCTATGTCTTCAAGTCCACTAACCATTTCTTCTGCAATGTCTAATCTACCTTTAATTCCATTCAGTGTATTTGTCATCTCATACATTGTAGTTTTTATCTCTGGAAATTTGATTTTGGATTTTAAAAATATATATACTTTACAAGTATATGAAATACAGTTATAATAGCTATTTTAATGTTATTGTCTATTAATTTTAGCATCTGTCTCAGTTCTGAGTTAATTTGGTTGTTTTTTTTTCCCCCTCATTATGGGTCTTATTTTCCTACTTCTTTGAATGCCTGGTTATTTTTGACTGGATGCCAGGTATTGTGAATTTTAACTTCTTTTGTGCTGGATATTTTCGTATTTCCATAAATATTCTTGAGCTATGTTCTGAGATGCAGTTAAATTACTTGGATCTTGCATTTATGGTTTGCTTAGGCAGTACTATCAGAACAGTGTTTAGTTTAAACCTATTTTTCCCCACTATCAAGGCAAGATCTTCCTGAATATTTTATTCAATGCCCTATGAATTATGGCATTTTCCAGTCTGGTTCCTGGGAATAGGCACTGCTTCTAATCCTCTCAGATTCCTCTTTCTCCAGCCTCAGGTAGTTTTCTCACATGCATGCAATAATCAGTACTCTGCTGAATATTTGAGGGGGACCTGCACAGATCCCTCCTGCCTTGTTCTGTCTGGATTCTCAGTTCCATCTCCTCATCTGAGGGAGTCTACTGGGCTTCACCTAGATTCCCTCTCCCTGTACCATAGCCCAGAAATTCTCTCAAGGCAGTAAGCTGGAACAATAATAGAGCTGTCCTCATTGGATTCCCATCCGTCAGGGATCACTGTCCTTCATTGCCTGACACCCAGTGAATTGAAAAAAAATAGTTGTTTCAAATGTTTTGTCTTTTTGTTGTTTGTTTGTTTGTTATTGTTTTTGTTTTAAGTGGTAGGATATATCTAGTCTGTGTTACTCCATCTTGGTCAGAAGTGAAAGTATTCCAGGGACGTTTTTTGAATTTTTCATTGGTGGCTATAGAAATAACCAATAGTAAAACAGGGAGCCTCTAACTGAAATTTCTAGGGTATTTCATCATAAATTGAGAACTAGGAAAGAGAATTAATCTCAGAATTACCACTATCTATTCCTTTTCTCACTCACATCCTTCACAAACATTTGCATAATAAAATTCCTTGTGCACATTGTCTACCATATCAATGGGTAGGTTATTGAATCTGAGAGGGAAGGAGGTGCAAAAGTTACTGGAATTATAGTTTCATTGATTGCATTATATAAGAAGGAAATGATGCAAAGAGAGGTGGGCTGGTATCATAATAGAGCATTATTTTAAAATTTTTATAGCAGTAAATAGCTGTATGTTTTTTGTTTGTTTTGCTTTGTTATTTGAGCTTCACTGTGGAGTCAAGTAAATTTTGGCAAGAAAAGAAGCAGAAAAGAAAAATACAAAGAAGGTAGAGAAATGCAGATTATCTCCCCCTTGTTCTTACAGCCTCTATAATGTCAGTCAAGTCAATAGATATTGCAAAATACCAAATATATTGGGATAAGGTAGTTGGTGCACTTGCTTTCTCTTTTTATAGTCAGTTTGAAAAGTAGAAATGTTCATGACTAGAATGCAAATGTGATTTTAGAATGCAATATACAAAGGTTTTTACAATTAGTAAGTGTGAATTTCTGATTGACTAGGCCCTCAGAGCAGACGACAAACCTCCTAAGTTTGACTTGTACAGAGAGTTTAAAGAGTTCATCGGCCCAATTTATGTGGCTAATCAGCACGTGTTTCTTCAATAGGGGCTGGTGAAATTAGAACTAGATAATATCTTGGAAGATTTTTTTGTTTCTTGTATGTCTTAGAAGAGGGGCTTAGACTGTTGAATTGGAATAGAACATTTAAACAGACTTTAAAAAGAAGCCTTTGGCATGTTGGCTACTCTACCTGCTCTGCCAGGGTAGCTCTGGTTCCAGAGAGAGAGAATGTTTTTTTTGTTTATTTGTTTCTTTCCAGACAATTTCCTGCGTCATCACATTTTTTTTGTGTGAGCCAAGTGTTTGAGGTTGGTGATGTCGACAGAGCCTTTGGAGAATGGAAGGACTTTATCTCCACAGGGAAAGGCCTTTGTATGTCAATTTTTAAAATTACAGAATATTTTGCTATCACATTGTTATTCCTAGTTTTTTTATGTAGGGTAAGACTGGTTTCCCCTTTATGCAGTTATATGCTTTTAGGTGAATCCCCTCTTTCCAGCCAAGAAAGCATTTTAGAAAAACTCTCGGCCTTTATGAAACCCACAACAACATATCTCTCTTTGCTTGGCAACTGGTATCATGCAAAATGCACAGAAAGCTTAGTCTTTTAAAATTATATGTTCTATCTTTATTCATATTTAATTTCACTATAATGGGCTCATTGCATCTGAGTTATATTTACTCATGAAGTATTTGGGAAAATATAAAATAAAAATATGTTTGCGCTCTAATGAATTATAATGGAAAACCACAGAGGGCCAGTTTTGGATCGCTCATGGCCTCTAATACTGTTTTCAAAATTGGAGAGAAATCATTGGCGAAACCCCTTCCTCTATAAACTTTAAACTGCTTAAGTGTTTAGGTAGTTGTGATCTCTGATGTAATGGTCCTAGAAGATGTTGCTTGAGCCACAGTTGGCTGTTCGTAAGACCGTGGACTGAGAAAGAGCTTTGCCTGATGTATCCCATGGAATGAATAACAGGCAACATTCAGGGAGACCTAGCCCATGGCAGAGTGTTCTCACCACACCCTTCACAGATCCTTTTTCTTTTTCCTTCTCCCACCCCATCCCAACCTGCTTTGACTAAACTCAATGAACAGGAACCATTGTGTGAGTCGGAAGGAAAATTTCTTAAATATATGAAGTTATAATGACTTGGTAAGTGCTATAAAAATACTCTGTAGCTGACTTGGAAGTTGCATCATTCATGCCTGGGGCAGTATGGACTAGCCCCAAATTGTATAATTCTCCAGTGTAATACTGAAGTAGTTTTTGCATCTGCCAAGTAAATGGTTTAGATTTCAAACCTATGAAATGACAAGCTATAATTGTTCAATTCCAGTGAACCACAGGTGTATTTACTTTTCTTCTTACGGTCTTCTTTGCCTACTCATAAGCTGAACCAACTAGAGTGTCCTTGTATGAATCTACAAGGTGAGCTTTAAAGCTAGTCAGTTCATTTTATTATAATGCCTGCTTTTATATAATACTGCTCTTTTAAATGTACAAACTCCTTATAAGAGTATAAGTCCATTTTGTTCAGGGAAAGCGGTTTCATCCACATATGTTGTAATAAAGATTGAAGTAGCATATTATGATGACAGAACGTGGGGAGTCAGAATATCTGGATTGATTTTTGGCTCTACTGTTCATGTCATCTAGGTTGAATCATTTCCTTTTTATTTAATTTCCATGTTTGCTAAACATGGATAATAATACTTTCATTGGCCACACAGAGGTGCTGGGAGAATAAAAGATAAATTCTCCCAAAACACTTTAAGTTGCTTAGAGGAAAGAATTCTTTAAACCAAACTTGATTCCATTTTCTGTTTTGCTATTTCTTAGATTCAAATACCAGAGAAAGTTTTAGAAGAGACTTGAAATTTCTAGTTATTTTTCTTAACTTTTATTGTTAGGTAATTTTAAGTTAAAAAATAATGTTTGATTAAAAAAAAAAATACTATCCCCTGTTTTGATTTATGGAATCTTTTTTAAAAAAAAAAACAAAAACCTACTGAGCTTCTTCATCTCTCAGGCATAGACAAGTCTTTACTTTTCAGCAAAAAAAGTTGAAAAAAAAAAAGATTTTTTTGTATGCATGGACTGGTACACAGACATTTTAGTTTCTCATATTTCAATTTTTAAATTCTATTTCCAGTGCTTTCTAAACCACTTGCTACTTTCAGTGTTTTTAAATCCATATGCTATTTCCTTAGCATTGATAGATTATAGGTTTTATTATTATTATTATTTCTGTACCTGATTCTTGTCACCTTTCTTTGTCATTGCAGATTTTAGATTTTCATTTTCCCATTTCTGGAAATTGTTGGAAATTATAAGTGGTCACTTATTAACCCGATTACTTCATGCTTCAATGGACTTGTCAGTGGGTGGCCATGTGAATTATTTCATCTTTTAGAGACGCAGATCAACCATGCTACCCTATACCCACAACAGAAAGCTGCCGACCTCCCCTTGTAAGATCTCATGCTCGGATGACATTTGGAACATGTGAGAGCACT
>JAQZBX010042066.1:0-22131 GCA_029593785.1 Cabassous unicinctus | reverse complement strand
ATATGGCAGTTCTATAGTTAGTTTTATGAGGAACCACCAAATTGTCCCCCACAATGGCTGGACATTCTACATTCCCACCAGCAGTGGATGAGGATCCCCATTCCTCCATATCCTCTCTAACACTTACAATCCTCTATTTTTCTTAATAGCTGCCATTCTACTGGGTGTAAGATGGTATCTCATTGTAGGTTTGATTTGCATTTCCCTAATAGCTAATGGTGTTGAGCATCTTTCATGTGCTTATTAGCTATTTGTATTACTTCCTTGAAGAAGTGTCTTTTAAAGGCACTTGCCCATTTTTCAAATGGGTTGTTTGTCTTTTTATTTTTGAGGTGTAGAATTTTTTTATATATGTTGGATAATAGGCTCCTATCAGATATATGGTTGCCAAATATTTTCTCCCATTGGGTAGGCTGTCTTTTTACTTTCTTGATAACCTCCTTTAAAGTGAAAAAGTTTTTAATTCTGTGGAAATCCCATTTATCTATTTTTTTTCACTGCTCATGCTTTGGGTTTGAAGTTCATGAAAATATTTCCTATTACAAGGTCCTGTAGATGCTTCCTTATAATATCTTCCACGATCTTTATGGTCTTGCTCTTATATTTAGGCCTTTGATCTATTTTGAGTTGATTTTTGTTTAAGGTGTGAGATGGTGTACCTCTGACATTCTTTTGGATATAGATATCCAGTTTTCCAAGCAGTATTTTTGAAGAGGCCATTCTCTCCCAGTTGAGTGGGCTTGGTGGCCTTGTTGAATATCAGATGATTGTATATGCAAGGTTCTATATCAGAACTCTCAATTTGTTTCCATTGGTCAGTATGTCTATCCTTGTGCCAATACCATGCAATTTTGACCACTGCAGCTTTGTAGAATGTTTTAAAGTCAGGTAATGTGATTCCTCCAATTTCATTTTTCTTTTATAGTAAGTCTTTATCCATTCGGGGACTCTTACTATTCCAAATAAATTTAGTAGTTAGTTTTTCCAATTTTGGAAAAAATGCTGCATCAATTTTTATTGCGATTGCATTAAAACTGTAGATTAGTTCGGGTAGGATGGACATCTTAATGAATTTTAGTCTTCTTATCCATGAACAGGGAATATTCTTCCATTTATTTAAGTCTTCTTTGATTTCCTTTAACAGTGTTGTGTAGTTTTCTGTGTATGTCATTTTCATATTTAGTTAAATTTATTCCTACGTATTTGATTCCTTTAGCAGCAATTTTAAATGGTATTTTTTCATGGTTTCCTCCTCAGATTGCTCATTATTGGTGTACAGAAATTCTACTGATTTTTGTGCATTGATCTTATAACCTGCGACTTTACTGAACTCATTTATAAGTTCTAGAAGCTTTGCTGTAGATTTCTCAGGACTTACTATGTGTAGGATCATGTCATCTGCAAACTGAAATTTTTACTTCTTCCTTTCCAATTTAGATGCCTTTTATATCTTTTTCTTGCCTCAGTGCTTGAGAAAGTACTTCTAAGACAATGTTAAATAGGAGCAGTGTTAGTGGGTATCCTTGTCTTATTCCCGATCTTAGTGGGAAAGCTTTTAGGATTTGACCATTGTTTATGATGTTAGTTGTGTGTTTTTCATGTATACCCTTTAACATATTCAGAAACTTTCCTTCTATTTCTACCTTTTGCAGTGTTTTTATCAGGAAAGGGTGCTGTATTTTGTTGAATGCTTTTCCTGCATCTATAAAGATGATAATGAGACTTTTTCCTTTTTATCTGTTTATGTGGTGTATTACATTGATTTTCTTATGTTGAACCATGCTTGCATACCCAGGATGAAAGCCACTTGGTCTGGTGTATAATTCATTTGATGTTTTGTTGAACACAATTAGCAATAATTTTGTTGAGGATTTTAGCATTGAGGTTCATCAGAGAGATTCTCTGTAAGATTCCTTTCTTGTGGCATCTTTGTTTGACTTTGGTATTAAGGTAATTTTGGCATCTTAGAATGAGTTAGGCAATATTCCTTTTCTTCTATTTTTTGGAAGAGTTTATGCAGGATTGGTGTTAGTTCTTTCCAGAATGTTTGGTATAATTCACCTGTGAAGCTGTCTGGTCCTGAGCTCTTCCTAGTTGGGAGGTTTTTGATGACTGATTCTATCTCTTTACTTGTGATTAGTGTGTTGAGTTCATCGATTTCTTTTTTTGTCAATGTAGGCTGCTTTTGAGTTTCTAGGAATTTGTCGATATCCTCTGAATTATCCTTCTTGTTAGCATATAATTTTACAAAGTATCCTCTATTTCTGTGGGGTCATTGTTAATGTCCTCTTCCTCATTTCTTATTTTATGTATTTGCATATTTTCTCTTTTTTTCATTGTTAGTCTAGCTAAGGGTTTGTCTATTTTATTGATTTTTCTTGAAGAACCAGGGTTTGGTTTTGTTTATTTTTTCTAGTGCTTTCTTATTTTCTATTTCATTTAGTTTTGCTCTAATCTTTCTAATTTCCTTATTTCTACTTCCTTTGGAGTTAGTTTGTTTTTCTTTTTCTAATCCTTCCAGGTGTGCAGTTAGGTCTTTGATTTTAGCTCTTTCTTCTTTTTTGATACATGAATTTATGGCTTTGATTTTCCCTCTCAGTACAGCTTTTGCTGCATCCCATAGGTTTTTTTCAATAATATTTTTTGTATTTTTTAGATACTTAAATTACATAAATGTTACAGAAAAAATATATAGGGATTCCTATATGCCCCACTCCACACACCTCCCACACCCTCCCACATAATCATCCTTCATTATTGTGGCACATTCATTGCAATTGATAAACACATCCTGGGGCTTTGCCATTAAGCATGGACCATAGTTCACATTTTAGTCTACATTCTCTGCCACACTGTTCTGCATGTTATACAGTGATATAAATGGCCTATATCTGTAATTTCAGTGTCACTCAGGATGATTCCCCAGTCCTGAAAAATCCCCAGTATTACAACTGTTTTCCCCTCTTCCTGCCCCCAGAGCCATAAGTTTTGACATGTTGTGTTTTCATTTTCATTCATTTCAAGGTAGTTACTGATTTCTTTTCAGATTTACTCCTTGATCCACTGTTTGTCTAAGAGTGTGTTGTTTAATTTCCATATGTTTATGCCTAATCTGGTTCTCTGGCCCTTACTGATTTCCAGCTTCATTTCATTGTGGTCAGAGAAATTACTTTGTATAATCTCAATCTTTCTGAATTCACTGAGATTTTTTTCTGTAGCTAGCATGTGGTCTATCATGGAGTATGATCCATGTGCATTCAAGAAGAATGTATACCCCACTATATTTGTGTGTAGTGTTCTGTATATGACTATTAGATCTAGATCCTCTAATGTATTATTCAAAGTCTTTGTTTCTTCTTTGAATCTCTGTCAGATGTTCTGTCTAATTGTGATAATGGTGTATTAAAGTTCCCAGTATAATTGTAGAGGCCTCTGTATCTCCACTTAATTTTTCCAGTATTTGTCTCATATATTTTGAGGTGCCCCAATTAGATGCATAAATGTTTATGATTGTTCTTTCTTCTTGAAAGATTACCCCTTTTACTGATATATAGTGTTCTTCTTTGTCTCTTTCTATAGTTTTGCATTTAAAATCTATTTTGTCCAATATTAGTACAGGTACTCCTGCCCTTTTTGGGTTGTTTGCTTGCAAAATTGTTTTCCTGCCATTCACTTTCAGCCTCCTTGAATCACTGGGTCTTAGTTGGATTTCTTGTAGAAAACATATAGATGGGTCATATTTCCTTATCTATTCTACAAATCTGTGTTACTTGTCTGGTGAGTTTAATTTATTAACATTCAGTGTTATTACTCTGAAGGAATTAGTTACATTAGCCATATTTTCTTTGGGTTTATGTATGTCATATGTTGTTTTTATTTCTCTTTTTGTCTCTTTAGTCGCTCTTACAATCTCCTCCAACACTTTTTCTCTTATTTTTTCCTTTCAACCTGCAGATCTCCCTTTTGTATTTCTTTAAGTGCAAGTTTCTTTTTGGCATTCACTCTTAATTTCCGTTTATCTGTGAACATTTTGAAATATCCATCATTCTTGAATGCCAGCTATGCTAGATTGAGAATTTTTGCCTGGCAGTTTTTCTTTTAGTACCTTAACTATGTCATACCACTGCCTTCATGCCTCGATGGTTTCAGATGAGAAATCAGAACTTAACCTTATTGAGCTTCCCTTGTACGTGATTGTTCTCTTTTCTCTTGCTGCTTTCAGTATTTTCTCTTTGTCTTGAGCATTTGGCAGTTTTCATAGTATATGTCTTGCAGTAAGCCTGTTGGGATTTACATAGTTGGGGTTTACTGTGCTTCCTGGACATGTACATCCACCTCCCTCATTAGGGTTGGGAACTTTTCAGCCATTATTTCTTCCTACACTCCTTCTCTCCCCTTTCTTTTCTTTTCCCTCTGGGATGCATATAATGTGTATGTTTTTGCATTTTGTGTTGTCATTAAAATCCCTAAGTCCCTGCTGGACTTTACCTATCTTTTAATCTATCTATTCTACTATCTCTTTGATTTCAGATATTCTGTCTTCCACATCACTATTTCTTTCCTCCACCTATTCAAATCTGCTGTTATGTGCTTCCAGTTTCTCTGTGATATCTTGGATTGTGCCATTCATCACCATCATATCTGTTATCTTTTTATGTATGCTTACAATTTTTTCAGTATATTCTCCCATTGTCTTCTTAATATCCTTAATCTCTTCCTTCACTTCATTAAGTTGGTCCATGGTATTTGTTTAGAAAGCTTTGATTAGTTGTTAAATATTCTGCATGTCTTTCTGGTTTTTCATTTGTTCATTGGACTGGGCCATGTCTTCCTGTTTTCAGGATGGTTTTTATTTTTTTGATGCTCTCTGGTTGTCTTTTTATCTTATTGGGTTTATTCAGTTTATTAGCTACTCTCTTTATTCTAGGGTTTTATTTAATTCTGGTTTTTGTGTGTGTGTTAAGTATTCTCTTTGGCACTTTGTTCTTCTTATTCTACTTCCTTGCTGTTGTCTATGTTCCAATTACTTATTTTGGCTTCTTTGTGTTTCCGACCCTCACTCTTCTGTGAGTTGGTAAGCAGTGTCCTGGTTTGCTGTGTTCCAAAGGAGGTACCCATAGCAGCTTCCAGCTTTTTCTTTGTTGTTTTAGTAGGAGCTAAGCCTTATCGGCCTAACCCATTGGCCATGTTCCCACAATCAGTTGCTATTTTAAATCAAATTTTTTCTTGATTTCCTCCTCATTTTGCTCATTATTGTTGTACAGAAATGTTCTCACTTTAATTCATCTCAAGATATTTTCTCAATTCTCTTGCAATTTCTTCTGTTATACAGTGATTACTTAAGATTGCATTGTTTAATACGGTATATTTATGAATTTTCCTTTTTTCCCATAATTTATTAATTTCCAGCTTCATTCCATTTGGATTAGAGAAAGTGTTTTATATAATTTAAACAACTTTTTAATTTTGTTGAGACTTGTCTTGTGACCCAACATATTGTCTATCTTGGAGAAGGATCCATAAGCACTGGAAAAGAATGTATGTCCTGCCTTGAGGGGTGCAATGCTCTTTAGATGTCTTTTAGGTCTAGGATATTCATTATATAATTCAAGTTTTCTGCTTATTTATTCTCCATCCAGATTGAGAATATTCAATACTGATACTGGTGTATTGAAGATTCCAACTATTATTGTAAAGACATCTATTTCTCCCTCAGGTTTCCCACTGTTTGTCTCATGTATCTTGGACCATTCAGGCTTGGTGCATACATATTTAGCATAGTTATTACTTCCTGTTGAATTGCTATTTTTAATATATAATGACTACCTTCACCCTTTATAAGAGTTTTGCAATTAAAATCTATTTTATCCAATATTAATATTGCTACTCAAGCTCTTTTTTGTTTACTATTTGTGTGGAAAATCTTTTTCCAACCTTTTACTTTTAACCTTGTGGTATTCTTTTCTCTGAGGGGAGTCTCTTGTAGAAAACATATAGTTGACTCATATATTTTTATCGATTCTATCAGTTTATGACTTTTCATTGGAGAGTTCAGCCATTTACCAGCAATGTTATTACAGTAAACACATTATTACATCATCTATTTTGTTCTTTGTCTTTCTGTTCTCATATCATACTGTCTCTCTTTTTACATTTTAATTTACACTCCCTAATAATTTTTATTTCTACAGTTTTCTCCCAATCTCTTGACCTTGATTTTTCATTTCAGGCTGTAGCATTCCCTTTAGTATCTCTTGGTAATTCTGGTCTTTTGGTTACAAATTCTATCAGGTGTTTTTTTGTCTGTGAAGTCTTTGTATTCACCCTTATTTTTGAAGGACAGCTTTGTCAGATACATAATTCTTGCTGGCAGATTTTCTCTTTGAGTACCTAAAATAGATTGTACCTGTTGCTTCTTGCCTCCAGTATTTCTAATGATAGGTTTGCACTTAATGTTTTCAAGATTCCTTTGTATGTGATGCTTTGCTTTTCTCTTGCTGCTTTCAGAATCCTCTTTTTATCTCTGATATTTGTAATTCTGAGTAGTAGGTGTCTTGTTGTAGGTCTATTCATATTTATTCTGTTTGGGTGCCTTTTCCTCCTTGGATATTGATATTTATAGTTTACATAAGGGTTGGGAAGTTTTGGTCATTATTTCCTCAAATATTCTTTCTATCCCTTTTACATTCTCTTCTTCTGGGAAACTAATAATGTGTATGTTTGTGTGTTTTGCATTGTCATTCAATTCCCTGTGACCTTGTTCCATTTTCCTCATTCTCTTCTCTTTCTATTCTCCCATAATTTACAGTTCAGATGTTTTGTTTTTGAAATCACTGATTCCATTTTCAAGCAAGTCGAATCTGCTCTTATATGCATCTAATGAATTTTAAAACTCATCCATGTGTCTTTCATTCCCATAACAGCCTTTACTTCTCTTTGTAGGCTTTCAAATTGTTCTTTATGCTCACCTAATCACTGAATATCCTTTTATTCTTTAGTCATATTTTGTTTCAATTCTTTGAATTTATTTAAGAGAGTTGTGCAATTATCATTGAATAATTACCTTAAAACCTGTATCTGTTCGTGACATTTCCTTTGATCATTTGGATGGGCCATCTCTTCTTATTTCTTAACATGGCTTGTAAGTTTTTATTTATGTCTGTTCATCTGAATATGTGGATGACTTTACAGCGATAGTCAATTTCTCTCCCTTGCTTAATTTTTAACTGCTCTTCTTTGACATTTGATTCAATTTATTCAAAGTCTTAAAAATTGCCCAGCTTAACTTATCAAAATCTTGCCAGGAACTCACTAATCAGGTGCAGATTTTCTCTCAGATGTTAGGGTAGAGAATGAACCAAAAAGTTTTGTCCATGTAATTTCCATACCCACCAGCAGATGGCATTCATCAGTGCTTCTTTCCACTGAGATATTTCAGTCCCCATTTTCCTGCATTTTGGTCTGGACAGAGCCAATATTCAATGCAAGCTCTGCTGGTAAATTTGCTGAAGAAAAGCCTCCTGACTTCCTCTCCCTCTTCCTTTGTAACAGGTGGCAGATTTGAAGATTATCTCCTCCCCTTTCAGTCACCTCTAGTCAGCCAGGAGTTTTACCAAAGCTTCATACCTTGGAGGTGGGAGAGGAGAGACATTCCCACCCTCTGCAGGGGTTTGGTATCACATGTTTGTTGTTCCAGGTTCTTCATCTCTCTGTCCCTCACCTTTCTGGGATTTGTGTAGCACTGTCCTGGTGTGCTGACCCCTAAAGCAGCTCCTTCAGACAACTTTTGGCTCTTTCTCCATTGTTTTTGTGAGAGAGTTGAGCCCTGCCTGCATAATCTGATGCCATCTAACTGTTTTGTTTTGTTTTGTTTTGTTTTAAATGGCCAGTTTGTGAGGTGGGAGATGACATCTCATGGTAGTTTTGATTTACAATTCCCTAATAGCTAGTGATATTGAACATTTTTTAAAGTGCTTTTTCACCATTGGCATTTCCTCTTTGGAGATACATCTATTTAAGACTTCTGCCCATTTTTAAATTGGATTGCTAGCTCTTTTATTGTTGAGCTGTATGCTCTCTTTATATAACATGTATATCAGACCTTTATTGAATATGTGGTCTCCAAATACTTTCTTCTACTGAGTGGGTTAGCTTTTTACCTATTGACAAAGTTGTCTGAAGCATAAAAGTCTCTTAAGTTTGAGAAGATCCCATTTATCCATTATTTCTTTTGTTGTTCACACTTTTGGTTTAAGGTTTAAGAAACCACAGCCTACCACCATGTTTTGAAGATCTTTCCTTATATTTTCTACTAGGAGTTTTATGGTTCTTGTTTTTCTATTCAGGTATTGGATCCATTTTGATTAATTTTTTTATAAATTGTGAGGTAAGGATCCTCTTTCCTTCATTTCAATATGGATATCCAGTTCTTCTAGCATCATTTTTTGAATAGACTGTTCTTCCCCAGCTGGGTGGGTTTGAGAGCCTTATCAAACATTACTTGACCATAGATGTGAAGGTCTGTTTCTAGTATGTAATAGTAGCTTTGCTTAAAGTATATTTTATTTGATATATGTATAGCCACTCCAGCTGTTTTTGGTTAATGCATGCATGGAATATCTTTTCCCAGAATTTCACTTGTAATCAGTTTGCATCCTTGGGACTAAGGTGAGTTTCTTGCAGACAGCATATGCTGTGGGAACAAGATGAAAACACTCTGGAGCTTAGTATTCTTTGGGGAAGCCCCATTTATTATTCTGCTCCAGTATATATGCAGTCCAGCCAATTTGGGAGGCATGCTTAAGCACATGCTGTAACTGTAGGGGCTCAGAAAGTTCTGGGCTGTGCAGGACGTATTGGAGAAGCAGAAAGCTCTAACAGTGTAGAGTAAGAAAGTTCTTATTGTTTTCAGCAGGAACCAATAACAGTAGGCATTCCCATGCAGCAGTATATTGCTTGTGCAGCAAAGCAAGTTTTAGCTGCTGTTTCAAAGATATTTTAACTGAAGCGTTCCCACAGAAGTCTCTGACTATTATTGTAGAGACATCTATTTCTCCCTTCAGGTTTGCCAGTTGTGTGCCTCATCTATCTTGGGGAACTCAGGTTAGGTGCATAAATATTTAGTATAGTTATTTCTTCTTGGTGAATTCCTGCTTTTATTAATATGTAATGAATTTCTTCATCCCTTATAACAATTTTGCATTTGAAATCTATTTTGTTTGATATTAGTATCACAACTCAGGCTCTTTTTTTGTTTACTTTTTTGCATAGACTACCTTTTTCCAAACTTGCACTTTTAAACTGGTTGTTGTGTTCATATGGGAAAATATTTCAATTCAAAGCTACATATATGTGTTTGCCTTATTATATTCTATAAGTTTGAAATATTTCATAATTAAATATTTTAATATTACAAAAACAAAACAAAACAAAAGCCTATGAGGAATCTATGCATGGCCAAACAAATCTCCTTAGAGGTTATTAAAGCATTTTATTGGCCTTCCTACAGGATGACATCGCTTTTGGATTAGGAATGTTTGCTGCCCTGACCCAGCTCTCCCACATGCTCCAGTAAATGCATGATCCCTCCTTGCCACAGTTATGCTGTGATGCTACGTGTGGTGCATTGTGCACTCCCTCCACCTTGTCCACACCACCAACTCAGCTGTGT
Organism: Cabassous unicinctus; assembly: GCA_029593785.1. NCBI lineage: Eukaryota > Metazoa > Chordata > Mammalia > Cingulata > Chlamyphoridae > Cabassous > Cabassous unicinctus. The sequence goes on along the minus strand of JAQZBX010042066.1, from coordinate 12,461 downwards.
CTCCCACATGCCCCTCATCACCAAAAGGGGTATTATCAGTACATCCTCAGCTGTAAGGTTTAAATATTAACCCTAATTTGAAAGCACTTACATTGAGTCCAAAATTCAGAGCCACTCAAAAAAGGGATTCTCAGACCTGGAAGTAATGTAGCAGAGTGGCTAAAATCACTGGGTAGGAATGCCAGCTTCTACCACTTACTAGTTGTACGCCCTTGGGTCAATTAATTAATTTGCATCATGAAAATGATAATAGTAGCTACACATTTGGTTTAATGTGAATATTAAAAGTGCAGAGTATCTGGTACATAACTATCCAAGAGTCATTACCTATTATTAAGTTATTAATGGTGGGTTGGATATTGCTTTAAATATTTCTTGTCATATATTAAGTCTGAAGCCACACATTGTTCAATTGGTAGCTGGCCAGCAAGGCTCGGAAGGAAAATATTTTTAACTCTGCTCCAAGCAGCAAATGTTATAAACATTGTCATGAGTGTTGCAGCATGTAGTAAGACAGACAAAATTTGTTTCTTGCCTTCAACGAACCCACCTGTTTCTGTCTTTTGTGAAAGACTGATAAAGTAAATCTCAAGGGAAAAGTGATTCACAGAAGATCCAGGCTGGTTCATTTTTCCCTGACTTAAACTTCTGAACCACAGGAGGGAAAGGGATGTGCCCCTAACTTTGACAGTGCTGTTACCAGGTCAGTCAGATATGTTGACATGCAAGAGATGCTGTTTGGGAATTCTTGCCTAAGGTAATCTTCCAAGGAGCATCAACCTGTTGGCTGCTGAAGAAAATGAAAAGGTCTTTAGTAATCACTAAATAATATGTAATGGAAAAAGCCAAGAAAATCTATTTCAAAAGGACATATATTTTAAATACATGTTAGTTGGAGAGTGTCTTTTAAGCCAGAAGAATTAAGTTTCTGCACCTGAAATTCCAATCTCACATAATATTTCCTCCAGAGAAGGCACTTTGAAAAATCACTGAGACACATTTGGTGCCTGGAATGGGGGGAGGAGCTAATTATCCTGAGAGTGCATTTCATACATGGGATTCTCCTTGTATTGAAGGGGATGCACATTTTCAGCATTTCTGCAGTGTCTATGCCAGTAATGACCCTGACATCTGTCTCCCTGCTATTTTCACAGTTTGGGGATTCACCATTTATGCCTAAATTACTGCAGATGCATGTCTCTAGTCTATTGCCACTAGTCTTTTTCTCCCCCAATCTTCTTCCTCTTTTCTGTCTTTCTGAAGTGTAAATTTGATGCCAGTTTGCAGCTTGAAATCCTTCAATGCTGTGAGCAGTTGGCCAAAGAAATACTTACAGGGACAGTTCCATCAAGCCCTCCCTACTTGTGAACACTTGTAAGGTAAGGGTTTTCTTATCTTGCCAGGGCTGCTACATAAAATTACCATAGACTGTTTGGCTTAACCAGTAGGAATTTATTGGAGGCTATACACCCAAATTTGAGGTTTTGGCAGGCCAGCATTTCCCTGAAATCTGATGAATTCTGGTTGTGGCTTGCAGGTAAGCAATCTTTTCATCCATCACATAGTGATTTAGTACTTGTGTCTCTGCCTCTGAATTGTAATTTACTGAATCCAATTTCTTCTGCTTATAAGGGCTCCAGCCTTTTTTAATAAGTCCCACCCTGAGACAGCTGGCCTCAACATCTTGAAAGATCTGATTTACAAATGAATTCACAGCCACAAAACTGGTAGTTAGGACTTTAACATGTCTGTGGGAGACATTAGAGACATTGAATCTAGTCAGGGAGTTCCCAAAACCAATCTCAGTTTTGATCGCTTGCTGGATGGACACACAGACCTCAGTGAAAATTGTTATGCCCATGGTTTATGGCTTAATACACAGAAGAAATACAGATTACAGTTTAAAATCATACATAAGAAGAAGCACATCAGGCATAGTCTGGAGAAGTACCAAACATGGAACCTTCTTTTTCTTTCCATCTTGAGTTGTTGACTTGCTGCTTTCCTGGCATCAATGCATGAGTATATGCCTGGATTATTGCCAACAGGGAAGCTTACCAAAGGCTTTATCATCCAGAATTATTCTTGAATCTCAATCACTTAATTTCTGTGTAGTTGACCTGTACTCTCCATTCCCTTACAGAGGTCAGTATGCCTTTTTTCTCCCATTCTTTCAGAGGGAAACTGATAAAGCATAGCTGAAACCTGCATCCTAAATCCCATTGATGAATGGTCCTTTAGTCAAAGACCCCAGGGAAACAAAGACCCCCCTAAAAGGCAGGACATCCCAAGGCCCTAAAGATCACCTCATAGATGTCAATGGCAAAGGCCAGATTTCTCTTTGTGTAAGGATGTTTACTACACCAATGTCCTCCCACCCCAACTTCCACTGTTTCCAAAATAAAATATGCTTCTTTAGGGCACACAGATTTTTGTGAACTGGACATCCCTACCCAGCACTCCAGCCTCATTGCCACTTGCTGATTTGCACCCTGCATTTCAGACAGGCCATCTCTGCACACCATGCTGTCCCTCAGCCTGCCCACTCTGTACCTTGCCATCTCATCTGGGCTTCAATAAGGATCCCTGCCTGGACCTCCTCAGGAAACTTTTCTTGAAGCTTGCAGGAGGCATCAGCATACTGCTGTCAGTTGCATATATTCCCAGGACTGCCAGAGCATCTGAGTTGTACTGCAAAGCCAGATCTTAATTTTTGTGTGAATTACCCATATTTTTTGCTTGTTTAATTTTTTTAACAAATCAATTTTATTGATACATATTAATAAAGCATACAATTCATAGTTGTGTGTTCATCACTTCAATCATTATTAGAATATTTTCATTATTTCAATAATGACTGTAGATATAATCAGTCATAGATGAAATCAATTTAATGATGGTTTAAATCCATGAAATATTTTCACAGTAACAATCAGTACAGTGCTTCCTTGACCAAACACCTGGGCATCATAACCTAGCCAAGGTGACACATGAACTCAAACATCATATATATGCATGTATACCGCCTTCTGTTTACCCAGTCATCTGATGATGGATGCTTAGTTTGCTTCCAATTTTTTGCTGTTGTGAATATGTTGCTCTGAATATCACTGTGAAAATATCTGTAATAGTCACTGATTTCAATTTGTTAGTGGATATACCTAGAAGTGGGATTGCAAAGACATGTGGTAATTCTACACTTTCTGAGGAAATGCCAAAACCACATTTACTGCCCTATTTTACATTTCCAGCAACAATGAATGAGTGTTCTTATTTATGCACACCCTTTCCAGCAATTCTTATTTTACATTTTTTACAATAACCATTTTCTTCAGTGCATAATGCTATCTCGTTCTATTCTTTGAATTGCATTTCCCTCATGATTAGGGCATATTTTCATGTGCTTATTGTTCATTTGTATGACTTCCTTGGAGAAATGTCTATTTCAGTCTTTCTGCACAACTTTTAAAATTGAGTTCTTTGTTTTTATGTTGTTGAGTTGCAGGTTTTCTTTAAATATCTCCATATTAAACCTTATTACATAAGTGTTTTCCAAATATTTTCTCCCTTTCTGTAGGTTGTTGTTATTACTTTCTTGATAAAGTCCTTCAATGCACATGTTTGTTTTTTGGATGCCCATTCATATATATTTTTTTTCTTGCTCTGATTTTTGTTTAAAGTCTAAGAAACCTTTGTCAAACACAAGTTCCTGAATATGTTACCCTGTGTTTTCTTCTAGCAGTTGTATCACTTAGGATCTTATTGTTAGATGTTTGATACATTTTCAGTTAAGTATTGTGTGTTAGTGTGAGGTAAGGGATACCCCTTCATTCTTTTGCATCTAGATATCTAGTCTTCCCAACACCACTTATTGAAGAGAATATTCTTACATCATTGAGTGAATTTGGCAACTTTATAAAAATCCGTTGGCCATAGTGAGGGTTTATTTTGGAAGTATCAATTTCATTCCATTCCAATGAATTCCATTGCTCTATATGTCTATCCTTATGTCAGTATCATGTTGGTTTGATTACAAGATTTGATTTCATTAAAGGTGTATAGAATCATCACTGATTTTTGTGCATAGACCTTGTTACCCCTCCAACTTTGTTGAGTTTATTAGCCCCATAGGCTTTTGTTGCAGATTTTCCAGGATATTCTAGCTATAGAATCAATTCATTTGTAAATAGGATTTGTTTTATTTCTTCTTTTCCAATTTGAATGCCTTTTATGCCATTTTTGGCCTAATTGTTTTGGTAAGGATGTCCAGTACAATGTTGAATAGCATTGACTATAGCGTGTATCCTTTTCTTGTTCCTGTTCTAGGGAGAAATTTTCAGGCTTTTGCAATTTATTATGATGTTAGGTATGCATTTTTCATATAAGCCCTTTATCATGATGTGGTAGATTCCTACATTCCTGGATTTCTAAGTGTGTTTTATCAAGATGGCTTCTGGATTTTTTCAGGCATGGGGTGCATTACATTAAATTATTTTCTTATGTTGTAACAACTTTGCATCCTTTTGATAAATCCAGTTTGAACATAGTGTATAATTCTTTTAATGTGCTAATGGATTCATTTTGGTAGAATTTTGTTGGGCATTTTTGTGTCTATGTACATAAGGGATATTGGTCTGTAATTTTTTATGTTGTCATTATCTGACATTGATAATAAATTGATATTGGCTTCATGGAATGCATTATGGGGTTGTCCATACCCTTGAATTTTGGGGAAGAATTTGAGAAGGATTGGTGTTAATTCTTTTTGGACCATTTGGAAAAATTAATCAGTGAAAAATTAAAACCATGTGGTTTTGTTTTTTGTTGTTGTTGAGGGGATTTATTTACTGATTCAGTCTCTTATTTGTTATTGATTTGTTGAGATTGCCTATATATTATTGAGCCAATGTAGGCAGTTTATCTATATATATATTTTTTTTTTACTTTTATATTTAGTATTTTTATATTTTATATATTTATATTTTGTATTTTTATATTTTTACATTATAGGAATTTTTCCATTTCCTCTAAGGTTGCTAATATGTTGGTGTACAATTTTCAGAGTATCCATTCATAAACTTGTTTATTTCTGTGGGATTTTTATTAATGACCTCCCTTTCATTTCTGATTTTAGTTATTTCTGTCCTTTCTCTTTTTATTCTTTGTCAGTCTAGGTAAAAGTTTTTAAATTTTATTGATATTTTCATAGAACTGGATTTGGCTTTATTGCTTCTATGTTTCTTTTGTTCCTGTTCCCTATTTCATTTATCTCTTATATGAGCTTTGTTATTGCCTTCTTTCTGCTCATTTTAGATTTAGTTTGCTCTAATTTTTCGTGAAGTAAGGTTAGGGTTCTGATTTGAGATATCCCTTCTTTATTCTATGAATTTAAAACTATAGATTTCCCTCTCAGGATTGCCTTCACAGCAATCTATATGATTTGGTGTCACGTTTTCACTTTCATTCACCTGAAGACACTTTCTAATTTCTCCTGAGATTTCCTTTTTGACCCATTGGTAGTTTAAGAGTGTGTTGTTTAATAGCCACATATTTGTGACTTTTCCAGTTCTCTCTGTTACTGATTTCTAGATTCCTTCTTTTGTGGCCAGATAAGAGTCACTGTGTGATTTCAATATCTATAAATTTGTTAAGACTTGTTTTATCATTGGTATATTCTTGAGAATGATCCATGTGCACAAGAGAGGAATGTGATTCTGCTGCTGTGTGAAGTTTTCTGTATATTTCTGTTAGAGATACTTGGTTCATAGTTTCATTCAAGTCTTCTATTTCTTCATTTGCTTCTGTCCAGATGTTCTATCCATTATTGAAAGTGGTTTTATCCATTATTGAAAGTGGTTTTTGGATTCTCCTACTATGGATGTAGAAACATCTACTTCTTTCAAATCTGTCAGTATTTTCTTCATATATTTTTAAGCTCTACTCTTACATGTTTATGTGTTCAGAATTTTATTGTTGCTGTTGCTCAATTGATTATGTTGTCTCCATGCACTTTTCTTCTTTTTTACTTGTAACAGTTTTGGATTTAAAGTATATGTCATCTGATATTGGTATAGCTACACCAGCTTTTTTTTGTTACTACATCTTCTGATATTTTTTATCCTTTCACTTTAACCCACTAGTCTTTTAGAATTTAATGTGAGTCTCATGTAAATGGCATAGACTTGGTTTCTGCATTTTATCCATTCTGCCAATATCTGCCTTTTGACCAGATAATTTAATTCATTTATATTTAAAGTAACTTCAGATACTGCAACATTTTCATACCCCTCCAACCCCATCTATGTGTTTTATTTGCAAAAAATTATATCTTTATACATTGTCCATAGATATATCATTACTTTTCATTAATTTGCATTTTAACATTTATAAGATATAAAATGGAGTTTTATCCAAACAGTTCGGTGCAATAATTGTATCTGATTTTTTAATTTCCCAGTTACTGAATGCTAAAACAAATATCACAATTGATTGGAATTTATTGCCTCATGGTTTCAGAGGATAGAAGGAGTCTTGCTTTCTTAAAGTCCATGATCTTTTGTCTAGCTGGCAAACTTTGAGGTTCCTTAGATTTTTCATCATATGACAAAGCACACATTGATGTCTTCTTCATATATAAGAGAATTCTACATTGTAACTTATTGATTCTTACCAACCTATCTACTCAATCTAACAAATTATGAATACAAATGCAAATAGTTTTATTTGTGTGTGCAATTTCTAAAAATGTGCTATGCTTAAATTTTATCTAGGAAACCAGTGATCAAAAAATCTATGACAAATTTGCAGAATACTAAAGTTGGATAATTTTCACTGACAGAATTCATAATATCTACAGAGCAACAGTAATTAAGCCATATGGTATTGATGAAAAGACTGATAAATAGATCAATAGAACAGAATAAAGAATGCATACATATACCCACATATATACATAGCCCTATTTACAACAAGACAAGTTCATTCAAAGGGGAAAAGAATGGTCCTTTCTATAAAAGTGATTGGAAAAAATTGATACCTGTTTTGAAGAAAAAAGTCTTTTCCAAACTTCTCAAATTCTTAACAATTAATATGAGGTAGAGGACAGGAAAATATTCTTGCCTATTGATGAAAGACAATATAACAAATAAACAAATACAAACAAAGAAATAAGTTTTCTAGAAGCTATATAAGGCAGGGTTTCCCTGTTTTTCAATAAGCAAAAATTATGACTCATGGTTATAAAGACACTAATCATATGGTAAACACAAATGGAATTGCACTTAATTAAAATTGTGGATTTCTGTTCATTGATTGACACGATTGACAATTGATTGATGAAAAGGAAGCCATACGAATCATCATAATATAGAAGAATTGCAGCTTTATTTCTGTTTTAATTATTGCCTCAGTAATATTCACCATTTTATAGATTCTAATAAACTAGTATTTTTTCCATATACAAAATTTGTGCTCATGCACAGATTCTATTTATGCCCTCTTCTCTCAATTTCTAAAGTCAATTATATCCACAAATTACTGTATCTTCTGGTCTACAATTCTCAAAAACTTCAGTCTCTTTGCAATTTATGGGAGTCCAAGTTATCAGCCAAGAGTGTTGCCCACAGATCTTTCCTGGATAATAGTATCTCTGTTCTTGTCTTCTTCTGAGATGCTGTATTGTCTCCATCAGTCACATGGTTAATATTTTTATAAAATTGTTGCCCATTTGATGGAGTTTCAATTAAAGGCCATGACTACTGACAGAAAGGTCACCTTGGAATGTAATAAACAAGCCCTCCAGTCTCATGCTAATAGGAGCTGGGTGGGGAAACATCCTAAAATTACGCCTGTGAATTGCAGAAATGTAACAAAGAATTGAGCCATTGACCTTTAAGATTTGTTGATTTCAGGAAGATGTAATTGTCAAGTATCTGTTGCCTTGCACATGCTCACTCGTGTTTTCTTTGTTCTAAAGCCAGAATAAAAGCCACACTTTGTGAGGTGGCTGGGCTCTTCTCTCCATATCGAACAGAGAAACCCCTGATCCCAGTTTCTTCTTCTCTTTGTCTCTTTCTTTCTCATCCGCGGCACCGTTTTCACCGACCCAGTTACCAAAGGCCAACACCCATTCACACCTTTGTCCCAGCCTCTCCAAAGCACATTATCTGAATAGGCTGCGACTATCCAAATCATCAAGTGCTGGTTCATATTTGGGTAGAAGTTCTTTCTTTAACTTTTCTGTTTGCTCTCACACCTTACAAGCAGCATGAAAAAAGCAGGACATTCCATATTTTACTTGGAAATGTCCTGATCTTAACATACACATCCATGCTTTACAAGTTCTGCTTTCTACACAGAAAAACATAATTCACCCATCTTACCCTCCAGTTTATAACAAGGATAACCTTTTCTTCCAATGTTCAATAACATATATATAATTTCCATAAGAAGCCTCACCAGAAGCAACTTTAACATTAATATTTTAAAAAATATTCTGCTTATGATGTCTCATAGATGATAGACAGTTTCTCTAAATCTTCTCACTTCCTTCTGAGCCCTCAACAGGCATTCTAAGGCAATCAAGGATTTTACCATCAGGTACCTCAAAGCTTCCACTTCCTGCCAAAACTATGTTAGTTACCAGGGGCTGCCATTAAGGTGTACCACAAAGTTGGTGGCTTAAAACATCAAAATATATTGTCTCACAGGACAATATAGAAACACAATTGCTCAGAGCTAGATGCATACTCAGAAATATATAATATATAAGAAAAGCATAAGCTATCTCTTCTGAAAAATCTTTAGTTTTAGCTCTTATTTATATCTTTGATTCATTTGAGGTGAAATTTGTCTTTGATGAGAGTACATGCCTAGAAAAATCCAACTTCCTTTCTTGATGTGGATATCCAAGTATTCCACAATATTTCTTAGAAAGTACATTCTTTCCCCATTGAATATTATTGGTAAGTTTGTTCAAAATATGTTGACCACAGATGCATATGTTGATTTCTGGACTCTCAAGTCTATCCTATTGACTTGCATGTGTATCTTTCTTTCTATTTGATTACTGCCCTTGGCAGAGCAGGAGGAGGAAGAGTGTGCCCTCAGCCTCTCTGGGCAACTGCAGCTGCTTATGACCTGCCTGGACTAGATTGGTGGGCAAACTTGTGGATACATCTCTGCCCCCAGTAGGATAACCTCCAACTGGGCAACTGCAAGTGCTTTCAACCCATATGGACTATATTTGCTGGACATTCCTGTGGTTCCATCCCTGCTCCTGACAACGCAAAAGGGTCAGTGACCCCTCAGCCTCTCCAGGCAACTGCAGCAGCTTTCAGCCTGCATGGACTAGACTGTTGGACACATCTCTGATTCCATCCCCACCCTGACAGCATAGGAGGAGAGAATAGTGCACCCTCAGCCTCTCTGGGCAACTATTAGTGACTTTTTTTTGTATGAATATTTGCTTGGTTGATATAAATCTTTGAATATTTTCTTGATTTTCTTTAAAGTTCACTGACAGGTTTTGCTCACACTTCCAGCATTTCTGTGGGAGAACAGGCTCTTAGAGAAACTTAATCTGCCTTTTTTTATTGTTGTCTCCCTAACCTAGTCTCTGATCAGGTTTTTGACTTGAGATTCAATATCTTTTCTTGTTATAGTTGTGTTCTATTTTCTATTTCTTTTTTTAATTAGTTTTTAATTTTATTTTTTATTTTTAAAAAAGCTTTAGATTATGTAAAAAATATAGGGGTTCATTAGACTTCATTAGAATTCATTAGACGCATTTGAAATGCTTCTAATGAGTTTAGTTTGAGTATGCGTATGTGTTTTTTATTTTTTTTTAATTTTTTTATTTTTTAAAAGATACTTAGATTACATAAATGTTGCACAAAAGATATAGGGATTCCCATATGCCCCACTTCCCACACCTCCCACAACCTCTCACATAAACATCATTCATTAGTGTGACACATTCAGTTTTAACATACAATAAAGTAAATCTAGAATTCCCTTCTGGGATATTCCTGTCTACGTTTTTTAAAACATGTACATTTCCCCAGTTTGTTACATAAAATTTTGAGCTTTTCTAAATCCTTGGTGGAACAGACATTCTCAATTCAAGTGTAATCAATATTTTCCCATTGTAGTTTGTGTTTTCTTCTTATATGATAGATACTTACCTAGGTTGGTATCCTGAAGATGTTATCCAATATTAGTATCTAAGCTATTATAGTTTTGACTTTTGTGTGTTGTGTTTATACCGCATCATTTGTGCATAGTGAAAAGCAGGAGTGAAACTTCTCTTATTGTAAATGAATATACAGTTGCCCAATCACCATTAACTGAAAGTACATAGACTACCATTCAATACTTTTATCATATATTGTGTTCCTAAATGAGCTTTTCTGTAGCTGTGTACTTTATTCCATTGTGTTTATTTCTTTGTTTATTTTTGCACTCATGCCACATATATAAAAATGAATTTAATGTCAATTACATTTGGGGAAATGATAATCAGTTTTGGAAAATATATATTTTGTTCTTGACTTGATATTCTTCAAGGAAAGCACATGAAAGTAGTTGAAATTTTGGTATGGATTTTTTGAAATTGGGTATTATATTTTTTAAAAAGAAAAAGGAATAGACAATGCCATAAGGAAATGATTATTGGAAGGATACTATATATTTATTAAATATTGTATAGTATTACATTAATGGATAGATATATGATTTTAGGAGGAATAAATACCAAATGATGTCTTTGCCTTGAAAGTTGGTTTTCAACTAAGGAAGTGAATATAAGTGATAGGCATTTATAAGATTGTTTTATATGATGGAAATTTGCACATTTTAGGTAATCAGTATTGATGTAATTAGAACCAGTATATTTCATGAGTCATGCCCAACTGCAATTCAAGTTCTTAACAGTAACTTCAAGGAAATGAATAAATATTAATAATTAGGTTACTTTGTTTAAGAAACTTTAACACTTTAAATTTAATCAATAGTCATCAGGCTACTCTAATTGTATATTGTTAATTGTATATGGTAGAAACTAACATAGTCCAAATCATATTTAGAATTCATTTACTAATTATAAAAATAATCTTAATGTAAGCACAGAAGGATAGTAAAGTTTACCATGTTGCTTTCTCTTCTTGTGGGTTTAAGAGCCAACATATGAAAACTTCTTTAAAACATCTTATCATTCTGCCATGAGAACAAGTAACAGCCCCTGTTCAGGTTGCTCCAATATCCTGGGCAGAGAATGTGGGCATCAACTGTGGATCAAAATCATAGGCAACAAAAACTGGATATGTGCCAAAATTAGGAAATCTTTGTTGCTCTCAGCACAAACCTTTTTCTTGCTGTAATGAAAACTTGTCTTAATTGCAAATATAATATCTAATGGTTTTACAAAGAAGTTGTAGCAACTTATGCACACATACAAACAATATTTCCACATATTCTTTGCTCTACATCATCTACAATAATTGGTGAATCCAGATATATTTTTTCCAAACTGCTGAATACGTGGTAGTTCCAGGTGGATGCACTTTTCACTTTCCTCATACCAATGATGAAGTATATACTGTTATGTGTAAAACAAGACATCTGTGCTTCCTTTTCTTAAAAATTCCTATCTAAGCCTGAAAAGTTACACGGGTTTTTAAGTGGTTTGTGTGTAATTCTATGACTTTTGTTGGTTCTTGATTAAAAATTTCATTTATTGCAAACAAATTCACAAATATATTTCCACTGTGCATATTTTTGTATCTCTTCCTCCTCATCCACCTACTCTTCCTTATATTCTTCTCCTGATTCTTCTCATCCTCCTCCTCCTTCTAAAACATTCCTTCAAACTTCTGAAGATATCATCAAAATTATTTTAATATTGATTTCCTCATTTCATTATTTAGTCTTGGTTTTGAATTGGTTGAGTAAAAGAAGTGTAATACCCACTGTAATTCCTTGCTGCATCTGTCATCTGAGTGTTCATATGTATACCCTCTATTCTGTCGCATTTTACTTGTCATTTTTCTTGCCTTTTCGCCACAATGTTTACTGATGCCACATGCAAATATGAGGAGTAGTCTGCTAATAGCTTTTTCCATGATTCTATATTTACATTTTGAGTCATTTCTGTCTACATCTCCTTCCTAGGAGCATAGTCTCACCCATATATACTTTTTCCCCCTTCTTAAGGATATTTTGTAACTGAACTGTTTTGTTCATTGTTATAATTGATTATTAGTATAGTATTACAATAAGCTAGAAAAGTTCATCTATTACTAAAACATAACCACACGTACTGACAGAAACACACAAACACTACAAGATACATTAGATACAGAGAGGTGATATATCAATAGTTAAGAAGAGGGAGGGGAAGGGTGGGGAGGGGCAGGGAGGGAAGGGGAAAGAGAAATGTAGATATGGTAAGTAGATATACTAAG
>JAQZBX010042065.1:0-22131 GCA_029593785.1 Cabassous unicinctus | reverse complement strand
AATGAATTCTACCAAACTCTTAAGAAACGAACAAACTTACACAGACTTCTGGAAAGTAGGAGAAGGGAGGCTAATATTATGCCGATACCCAAACCGGACAAAGACATCATAAAACTACAGATCAATATCCTCCACGAATAGTGAAGCAAAATTTCTTAAAATATTAGCAAACTGAATCCAGCAATATATTTTAAAAAACTATAAAACTTTATCATCAAGTGGGGCTCATCCTAGGAATGCAAACTTGGCTCGATATTTGAAAATTAATCAATTATAATTAACAAAATAAAGGGAAAAAACCCACATTTATCATCGATATAAATACAGAAAAAGGACTGGACCAAATTTTTTTTTTTTTAAGATTTATTTATTTATTTATTTCCCCCCCCCGCTGCTGCCCGTGCTCGCTGTGTCCACCTGCTGTGCGCCCCTCTGCGTCTGTTTGTCTCCCCTCGTTGCGAGGTCCTGCTGCGTCAGCTCACCGCGCCACACGGGCTGGCTTGCCTTCACCAGGAGGCCCCAGGAATCGAACCCAGGGCCTCCCATATGGTAAACGGTAGCCCTATCAATTGAACCACATCCGCTTCCCTGGACCAAATTTGAACTTCATTCACAATAAAAACTCTCAGAAAACTAGTGATAGAAGAAACTTCCTCAACCTCAATAAGGGGAGAAATGTAAGGTAAAAAATTTATCATATTTTATGATAGCTATATAATAGATGATAAAGGTCATCTATGCAAAATCTATAGCTAACATAACACTTAGTGATGAGAGCCTGGATGCTCTCCTCCAAGATGGAGCACAAAGCAAAAATGTCTGTCTGCTCTCACCACTCTTCCCCCTCAGCCTTGTACTGGAGATCTGAGGTAGTGCAATAAGGCAAGAAAAAGAAAAAGCACACAGATAGGAAAGAAAAGATGTAAACTGTCTTTGTTCATCAACAATATGACTGCACATGTAGGTCACTCTGAGGAGTTTACAGGAAGCTTCTGAAATGAGTAAGTTTAGCAAACTTGTAGGATACAAGTGATCAATGTACAAAAATTAACTTGATTTCTGTATATTAACAATTGGAAAATGAAATTATAAATATAACCCACAATAGCACCAAACAGAAGATATGTCCACAGAAAAATGTCCACAAGCAACTCCACTCCTAGGTATGTAGCCAAGAAAAAACGTACCCTGAAGTCCAGGACAGCATTATTCACAAAAGTCAAAAGAAGGAAACAACCCAAATAGCCGTGGCAGGATGAGCAAATACAGAGCGTGGTGCACAGGAGAGTGTCATCAGCCATAAAAAGGAATGAAGTCCTGACACACGCTACAACATCGATGAACCTCAAAAACACGTCGCCAAGAGCAAGAAGCCAATCACAAAAGACCACATACTGCAAGGCTTCATCTGTATGAAACCTCCAGAACACGCAACTCCTTAGAGGCTTAGACTTTCCAAGGCCAGGGGTTGGGGAGAGGTGCAGGCTGACTGCCAGCGGGTCCGTTTTCTCTGAGGGCGATGAAAACTGCTCTAAAAGTGACGGTGGTGGCTGCCAGCGCTGGGAACACAGCGACAGGTGCACTCAAGCAGGTGGGCGGCGCGGCCTCTGAACTGCATCTCTATAAAGCTGCTCTAGAATATAGAGACATAGCGCACCAGCGTACTGAAAGCTGGAACCGTCACGGGCAGAAACGAAAGAACACGCGACAAAGTGAAAGCCAGGCTGTGTTCGCGGGTTAGAAGACTTGCTATCATGAAATGTCCACTGTCCCCAGACTGGTCTGTGGACGTAAGGCCACACTCTTCAACATCCTAGCACGCTTTACGGGAGAAATCGACAAAGGACTAGAGGAGCCAAAACAATCCTAGGAAAAACAAAGGCGCAGGGTTTGCACCGCCCGGTTTCGGCACGGACGCAGGTGCCGACGGGGCAGAGTAAGGCGGGGGAGAGGCCACCCGACTCTTGTCCGGGGTGCCGAGACAACCTAACCGTGAAAACCATAGAACTTCCCCAAGGATACACACGAAGTCTCTGTGACCCTTAGGGAGGCAGAACAAAAGCGCTAGCTACAGAGCCAGGCGCTGATAAATCAGAGACTTTGTCTTTGCAAGGGGACATTAGGGTAATAAGAGGCAGGTCAGAGCAGCGCGCATTTCCTACAAAGGACCTGCAGGCGGATCACGTACATGGGACACCTTAAAACCCAGTTTTTTTTTTAAAAAAAAGGCAGTAAACGATTTAAGGCCACGTGGCCCAGTGAAGGATAAAAACACGGCTCTTCATCACATGGAAAGCCCTGAACACCCGAACCCACCAGCAGGCAAAGTGAAAGCACAATGGAGTCCCGGCTGCCCCGACCAGAAGCGCTAACAGCTTGGAGACGCGCTAGCAAGGGTTGCCCAGGCTGGGGGAGTGCAAGGTACTCGAGCCACGTGGCAGCTACAGAATTAGACGTGCACTTACCCGAGGAGCAAGAGAAAGGAAAGCGACCTTCACAGGACGGGAGGACGTGCACGCTGGAGCTCACGGCAGGAAGGCTCCTGGGAGCCCCGGGCTGGAAGCCCCCCAAGGGCCCGTCGGACGCCCACACCACAGAGGACGCTCAACAGCGACAAGGAACGACCCAGGGACGGGTCAAGCCGAGTGGAAAGGACTTCCTCGGGGGCTCTTTCCGGGCCATGGACAAAAGCTCGTCGCCCGCTCACAGAGCCCCGCGGACGGGGGTGCCTATGGGCCCTGAGTGGCTCTGAGGTGGGCATCTCCCCTCGCTGCCTGGGCGGGGGGGGTGGGCAGGGCCAGCTGGGCACACGGACTCTGTGACCTCGGGCAGCGGCGGCCCCTCCGGCGCCCACCCCTCGCCTGTTAGAGGAGACAGGGGTGCAGACCTCGTGGGCCACGCTGGACGAGGACTGGGTCCCGTCTCTCCCGGAGGCCGTGGCAGGGGCTCCCTGAGCATCGCCGCCTGTCCATCCAGGGCCCGGCCGTGATAGAGGCTCAAGCCCTGTGCGGCTCACACATTCCATCCCGGCCGGGGGCCCTGAGTGCCAGCCAGCTGCCCACAGCCTCAGTGGCCGTGTCCAGGAGCCCAGGGACGAAAAGCCCGAATTCACTCTGCCCAGCACAGTGGCCTGCAGGGAACCATGGGCAGAGAGAGGCACAGGCCGCCCCAGACGCCCCCTGGCCACCTGCGCCCCGTGGAGAAAGGGTTAACCCGGAAGCACGGCTGCAGCCTTTGTCTCCACATCCTCAGCATCTGCCAGCCGACCGGGAACATCTGGCCGCGCAGGAGGGGCCTGGAGGACACGGGCGGCCTGCGCCTGCCAGGTCCTGGCCCCCTGGGCTCAGGTGCCCTCTGGCCCTTCCCTGGGCGCACCCCCAGCTGGGATTGAATCACCGCTCAGGGGCAGTGGCTGTGCCCGAGGGTCCACCTCGTGGCAAGAGGCTCTTCCCGTCACCAGGTGCCAGCCTGCCACCCCACATGGGTGCGAGCAGTTGCGCCACCCCCAGCTTAGGGTCCAGCGCCAGCCAGGGCACGTGCGCGCTTCCTTCCCAGGGGTTTCACCACCCGCTGAAGGGGAACCAAGCAGCTTTCACTTCCTGGTGCCCCAGCCCCAACTGCGGCCAGAAAACCCACAGGGCAGCCAGGCAGCCCCTCTGGTCTCGCCCGGTCACCACCTGGCACACATTCGAGGCCTTGTGCTCGGCAGCAGCTCGGAAGACCCCGCACGGCCTTCGACAGGCACTGGGACACCTCCCGATGGGCAACGACACGGGGTTCAGGACAGCGGAAGGAGAGGAGGGGCGGGGAGGAGACAGAGAGAGACAAGCCCAAGGCACCACAGCAGACGTGCCCTTCCTGTGACATTTCATTCCCTAATTTCAAAGACAAGCTGCTGAACACACAGCGTCCCCCCTGGGCTGGGGGCTAACTGCTGGCACACAGAGGATACACCATAAAGACCCTCGAAGGTCCCTGGAGCCAACCTCTCACTCGACAGGAGGGGAAACCGAGGCCAGGCTACCGAGCAGCTCGACGTCACAGGGTGGTCACCCAGAATGCTCTCCTGGGGCCCAGGCAAGGGGGCAGCAGGCCGGTGGGCCGGCCCCTCTCCACCTGCATCGCCCCCACGGCCGCCCTACCCTCCTCTCCCTCTCCCCAGCATACCTGGTGATCCCCAACGTCACCACCAATAACCTAGATTTCAACCAAGAAACGACACACTCTTTCTCTGTCCCAGTTACGGGCTCACCAAACAGAAAAAAACACGACACCCAGACCCGGGCAGGGCCACCCTGAGCTAGACTGCGTCGTGGACCGGCTGGGGTCGAGCCAGCCCCACATCTCCTGTTGCTTCCAGCTCCCCCTGCCATGTTGAACCACCAGCGGCAGGGGGGTGGGCAGGGACAGCAGGCCCTGCCCCTCTGCGTGGAGTGGGGGTGCGCTGGGGAGGGGCTCAGGGCAGCACACCCCCCTGCCCCCCTGCACTTTGCAAAGCCTTTCCACGGCCCTGTCCCACGCAATCCTCAGATGGAGAACTCCACGGGGCAGGTGGGCTGCTGGCCTCCAGGTGCAGAACCGGCTCTGGGCTCGACCTGCACCAAGGGCAGGTGCGCTGGCCTGGCTATCGGATCGTACCCCGTCATCGTTTCTCACCAAGGCCCAAGGTCACCCTGGTCTGGAGGGAGCCACCAGGGAGGGAGAGGTTTGGACACAGGGTCCATGTGCTTCCAGCTCCGCAGGCGCCGTGGCCCCCCGGGGGACCCCACCCCGGCCACCGGCACAGCCAGGGCCTCCCCTCTGGAGAGCGCCGGCCGCCGGGGTGGGGTGGGCCTGCCCCAGAGCCCACAGCCCTCACACCGCAGGCTTGGCGGGGACCCCAGGCCCTGGCACTCCCTCGGGGGAGGAGGGTCACTCACAGGTGCTCTGGCATCGGGACGCACAAGACCACCCCGCTAAAACCACCCAAATACCTCAAAACTAAACACAACAGGAAAACCAGCCCAGATCCAGGCAGAACCCTGCAGGGTTCACATGGACGTGACAGTAAGATGCATTTTAGCAAATGACAGAATCCTAAAGTCGAAAGCCACCCAGCCCACAGCACTGGGCATAGGCCCACAGGGCAGGGAGCAGGAGGCCGGAGGTGGAGGCAGTGGGGGAGTGCCCCCTGGGCCCTGGCTGGGGGCCGTGCCTCCCCCACCGGCCCCTGCCCAGAGGGAGCCCCTGCCCAGAGGGAGCCCCAGGCCTGGGCACACACGCAGTCAGGGCAGGCACCTGCCCAGAGGGAGCCCCTGCCCAGAGGGAGCCCCTGCCCAGAGGGAGCCCCTGCCCAGAGGGAGCCCCAGGCCTGGGCACACACGCAGTAGGGCAGGCACCGCCCAGAGGGAGCCCCGGGCCTGGGCACACACGCAGTCAGGGCAGGCACCTGCCCAGAGGGAGCCCCGGGCTTGGGCACACACGCAGTAGGGCAGGCACCGCCCAGAGGGAGCCCCGGGCCTGGGCACACACGCAGTAGGGCAGGCACCGCCCAGAGGGAGCCCAGGCCTGGGCACACACGCAGTAGGGCAGGCACCGCCCAGAGGGAGCCCCAGGCCTGGGCACACACGCAGTAGGGCAGGCACCGCCCAGAGGGAGCCCCGGGCCTGGGCACACACGCAGTAGGGCAGGCACCGCCCGAGACGGGCTTGGTCTTCGGGACACCCAGTCCTAGTCTCCAGCCACAGACCCGCCGCCCAGCAAATCCCAAACAGACGGCGGGGGCTGTGACCCACTCGTCAATGCCGAAGCAGCTGGCTCCTGCCCCAAACGGGGAAGGCCCCCCCCACCCCCAACCTGGGGGGAGCATCCTTCCTCCATGGGGGTGCTGAGCCCGGCCCCTGGTGCAGGGTCTGGGGGTATGGTGGCGAGTGGGATGGGCGCAGGGGCCCGTGGCCTTGCTGAAACTGCAGCCCAGGGTGTCTGCATCAGGAAGGGGGCTTCACTGCGTGGCAGCCGGGGCCAGAAGCTAACCGGGGAGAGGCTGGGGGCTGCTGGGTGCCAGGCGCTACACCAACAGGGAGACCGAGGCCTTGGGTGGTAGGCCCGAGGCCCATGAGTGCCCTGCGAGCCCTCAGGCAGGTGCCTAAGCCACTGAGGCCCTCTGTTTCCTCCTCTGTCCAGTAGAAGGATGCAGGACCCACACACTATCAGTGGGTTCCTCTGTCCCCTCCGAGGCCTCCACTCGGCCCCCAGATCCCAGCATCTGGAGGGGGCTCCCACTCTCCCCCTGCCACCCCCACCCCGTGCCGTCGCAGCCCCTGGCGCCAGCCTCCCGACTGGGCTACTCTCTGCCCTGGCGGCCCCCACGCGTTACCTGCGTAGCCGCCGCTGGCCTTGATGTACATCTGGCCGTACTGCTCCTCGGCCATGGTGTCGTAGGCCTCGTCGTCCTCCTCGTCCTCCTCGTTGTGGTACGAGGTGGGGCTGTCGGTGGCGGGCAGGCTGCTGGCCCCCGGGCTGGTCCTCTCCCCCTGGGAGCACGGCGCCGGCTGGAGGCCCGGGAGCAGGCTGCCCAGGCCGGGGACCCCATAGTAGGAGACCCGGGGCAGCTTGAGAGGGGCCACGCCGGACGCCCCTGCTGTGCTCGCCGCCGCCACAAGGCCATCCCGGGGGCCCGTCTCCAGCGGGCGCTTGGGCAGCAGGCCCGGGCCGGCGGCCAGCGGCAACTCCACGGCTTCATGCTTCACACGGGTCAGCAGGGGGATGGGCACAGAGGGGGATGCGCCGTAGGGGCCGGCGGCGGGCTGCAGCTGGTGGCAGGGGCTGTGCGGCTCGGAGCTGGCGTCCTCGGCCACGGCGGTCTGCGAGTCGCAGTGGGGCGAGCTCACCTTGAACATGAGGTCAGTGCCGCGCTCCACGATGCGCTGGATCTGCAGGAAGCCGGCGGTGTACATGACCACGAGCTGCTCGCTGGCCGCCATGGTCAGCTTGCCCGTGTAGCAGAACGACAGGATCTGCTGGAAGCAGGCGGGTGGCACCGAGCCGGGCAGCTCGAACGCGCTCTTGCTGTTGCCGCTGAACAGGTCACGGAAGTAGAGGCTGCTGGCGGCCAGCACGGCGCGGTGGGCCTTGAAGGCCTGGCCCTTGACCACGATGGACACATCGCAGTAGAGGCCCAGCAGGCGCTGCTCGTTGAGGCAGCCCAGCACCGTGTTCCCAAAGTTGGGGATCTCGACGTGCAGCAGCTGCGACATGGCGCGGGCGCTCGCGGGCCTCAGCCTCTCAGCGCCGGGTCATCTGTGGGGGAAAAGGCGGAGACGCTGCGTCAGTTTCCCGCCGGATGGGGCCTGCCAGGGGCACCCTCCTCACCCTGACCCCTTGGAGAGATGGCGAGGGACGGCACTGTCGGCCACGTG
This sequence comes from Cabassous unicinctus, assembly GCA_029593785.1. Taxonomy (NCBI): domain Eukaryota; kingdom Metazoa; phylum Chordata; class Mammalia; order Cingulata; family Chlamyphoridae; genus Cabassous; species Cabassous unicinctus. Next base: position 14,734 of record JAQZBX010042065.1, on the reverse strand, counting down.
CGCCTCTGTCCTCCGCGGGGTCCCTGTTCCCCCAGACCCCTGCAGCAGGAACAATCCAGAAGGGCCTCGCTGGGGTCAAGGCCTGACCCCCTTCCACTAGGGACACTGGTTGGGGGAGAAGATGGGGCGAGCGCTGCTATAGAAGCAGCCGGAAGGAAGCTCGAGGCTCTATCCCAGCCAGCCCGGGCCCCCCCCAAACCCCCTGGCCTGTCCAAGAGCCCCCTCCCCCTGCCCCAAGAGAGCCGGAGCCATCAGGGGCTGCGAGCCGCCACCCCAGGGTCAGCAAAGACGGGCAGCGCTGTGAACCTGTGCTGAGGACAAAAAACGGGCAGTTCAGCTGGGCAGCGGGCGGGAGAGGCCGCGGGCCGGGCCAGCGAAAGCAGCCACTCTTCTCCCCAGAAAAAAGTTAGCAGCGCCAAGGAGCCCCTCGCCACTTTCCGCCCCGAGAGGCAGAACCCCAAAGCGAGGGAGGGTGGGCGGTGGGTCTCTGGCTTTTGGTTCCTGGTTTGTTTTTCCTCTTTTCTCTCAGGCAGGCGCACAGCAGGGGCCGTGGAGCTCTGCCCCAGAGGACAGGGCTGCCCCCTCCCCGCTGCCTGCAGAAGGCAGGGGAGGGAGCGGCAGGGACCCTGCTCCCACCCCTGGCTTGGGCTCCGAGCGGGCTTGCCCCCGAGCTGCTGCCACGGCCGTGCTGCCAGGACCCGGAGTTTGGAGCCTGTCGCAAACAGGCTGGCTCACTCCCCGCTGTCCCCCCGGCTGCAAACACCGGCCAATCCCTGCTGGCCCGCCTGCAGCCCAGGTGACCCAAGGGGGTCACGGGGGGCTGGGGGAAGCCACCGGGGCTCCGGAGGCTGCCGGGGCATCCCAGGGGCTGGCGGGGGGGCGCTGACCTGGCCGCTTACCCGAGCCTCAATCCCGAGGAGGGGGGACGGGGACGGGCCAGAGGAGGCGCCGGCCCAACTCCGCACAGGCCGCCCGCTGCCCGCACAAAGGGCCGCTCTGTCCCGGGGGAGGAAAGTGCGGGCGGCCGGGCGGGGGCCCCCGGCGCGGGGCAGGGGCTGGGCAGGTGGGCGGCCGGGGGGGCCCGCGCTGTCCCCGCGGGGACCGCCGCCGCCGCGGAGAAGTTGCCAGCCCGGCCGGGCGGCCGCTGCCAGCAGGGGAGACCTACCTTGGGCCGCGGCCGCCGGCCCGACGCTGCCCGCTCGGCCAGGCAGGCGCCGCTCCCCGCCGCCCGTCCGCCGCCGCCCCGGGAATGCAGCAGGAGAGGGGGCCCCCGGGGAGGGCGCGCGGCGCGGGCCCCGCGGCCGCGGCTCGGCTGCACCCAGCCCGGCGCTCCCAGGCAGCGCTCGGCATCCAAATGAAGGCGCCGGATGCAGACGGGCGCGCGGGCGGCTCGGGATGAATAGCCGCCTTTGATTCGGGCGCCCGAGCGAATGCCAGCTCCCAGCCCCGGCTTTCAAAACAGAGGGGCCTCGGTGCCAAAAGAATGCGCGGCTCCGGGTGTTGGTACAAGACAGACTTCTGATGACTCACTGCAATGCAAACAAAGATGGCAGAAACACCGTGCTGCGCGCGGGGACCGCTCCGTGGGGCCGCGGCAGCCGCGACAGCCTGGAAATTTATAGTGCAGCTTTGCATATGAATTACCAGGAAACTGCGGCCCGGCCATGCAGGACGCCCGAGTGTCAAAGCATGTAAACTATTCCAGTCTGTGGCGCTGGCCCCAAGTAACTCCTCCGGGCGGCGGGGGCCGGGCGAGGGGGGCACCCAGGAGAGGAGGGCGGCGGGGGGCAGGTGAGGCGAGGAGGGGGCAGTGTGAGAGGGAAGGAAGATGGGCCCTTGGTGCCCTAGTCCCCTTCTCTTCGGGGACGTGGTCCCGGAGCAGCCGGCCTGGTGGGTCAGCCCTCAGCACCCCTCCCCGTCCCGGGCTCCCAGGCTGCCCCCCCTTCCCCAGTCCCCAAACCCGTCCTGCCCAGCACTTTAAAAAAAGAGCAACGCAGTGAAGGCAGCTGGTCTGGGCAGTGGTGGCCTGGCCCCCGAGTGACTGCCCTGCAGGGGTGGCCGGCGAAGGCCATTTGCTGGGTAAGGGGGTTGGGGGCGCAGCCACAGCTCTCCTGCAGGGGACGGGCTCTCGGAGCGGCCTCGCCGCCACCACCAGCTGGGCCAGCGCCCACCTCCCAGCCTCAGTTTCCCCACAGCCACCTGTGGGTCCCAGGAAGACGGGGCCAAGACTCGGGGATGGCGAGGGGTGCTTCCCTGGCCGCCCACCTGTCCAGCCCTGGGGTGGGAGCCAGGGAGAGGCCGGGCAGCAGACCTGGCCACGGGGAGGGTGTGGCAAACCTTGCAGCGTGTCCTCCCGGGCGGCTAGAGACAAGAGAAAGCCACCTGGCGCCTCCTAGTCACGCGCCACGGGCTCGGCTACGACGCCAGAGAAAACGCCCTGAGCGGGCAGCAGGAAGGAGCCGGGTGCGGGGACGCGCCAGCGCAGTGTCCCGGGGTGGTGCTGCGGTCTGCTTTGCTCCTACCCTGAGACCAGGGCTGTGACTGGGGCATCTCCAAGAAGAGCCGGGGAGGGGTCTCCAGGCAGAGGCCCTGGGACGTGGTCCCCCATCTCTGCCCCAGCTACAGTCCCCTCTGCTCCCTGGTCAGAGGTGGGACCCCTCACCAGGGGACAAGTCCTGGCCCTTGGCACCAGCCCTGGGGAGCAGGTGGGACGGGGGTGTGAGTGCAGACTCCAGCAGGCAGGGCCGGGGCGGCGGGTGAACAGGGTACTGCTCCCAGACAGGGGACCCCCCAGCCCCAATGCACCCCCCCAGCCTCAGACAGGCAGACTTGGCACCGGGAGGGCCAGACCCAGCGGCCTAGGGCAGCGGAGTGAGAAGGGGGGACAGAGGCGGGTGCTGGTCTGGGGAGCCCCAGGTCACCGTGGGGTTTCAACTCCCTCCTGCACACGCCCGCCCTGGCCCTCGCAGGGGCCGCCCCCCGGAACAAATCCCCCTCTAGGGAGCCCACTGGGCACCATCGTGAGCTCTAAGGCAGCAGGCCCGGGTCTCCCCAGGGATAGCACAAGGGGGAGGGACCCCCAAACAGGTTGCCTACACAAATCCCCCACGCCCACCACAGGACCCCCCCAGAGAGCCACATCACCCCAAGGTTGGCCCAGTGGGGTCACCTAGAGCGGGGGCCAGACAGGTGCTCCCTGGAAGGCCACACACCTGCAACCTGGGGTGGCCAGGCCGGTGGCTGGACAGGTGCCACGAGGGCAGGGGACGGGGGGCCACGCCCAGCAACCCTGCAAACCCTGGCTCCCTCCCAGGATCTCCCCGGGCGCCGGGCCCAGGGCCAGCACCTCCTGGGGCCCCAGGCAAGTGACCCCGCCGTCTCGGGCCCTGGTCTGGGAACTGGCCCCGGGGGGACCTTTGCAGGGCTATGGTGGGCTGTGCCGACAGCCCAGCTGTGACCCCCGAGCCCTGGGGCCCTCGGTGCCCCAGGGGCGGGATGGGAGCAGCTTGCCAGGAGGGACCATTATTCCACAGCAGGTGATCCCAGGGATCCAGGCCACTGGCGGCTTTGGCTGCCTTGTCCTCAAACCACCTGGGAGGGCCAGAATGTCGCCCCCGCCCGGCCCGCCCCGAGCTGGTTTTGAGTTGCTTTCTTAGAACCCTTGGTTGGAGCAAGAACAAAGCTGAACTTTAGAAGGAAAAAATAAAACCAAGGCTTGGCTTACACACGCAGGGCTGTGAGCCGGCCGACAGGCGTGCGGCGGCCAGAGGGGACGGGGAGGAAGGGACCGCCCTGACCCCCCACTTAGGGGAGCTCACCTCCCTCTGCGACCAGAGACCCTGGTGTGCCTCAGTTCCCCCACCCTAAAATGAGGAGTACCCAGTCCCTCACTTCCCCATTACTCTCCCCTCCACAGCGAGATCCACTGTCCTGTTTGTTCCCAAAAGCCTCTGAAGAGTCAGGCAGTAAAATCCGAGCTCTCACTTTGTTCACCCTGCCACCCCCAAAGCCACTGTACCATGGAACCCCCCACTCATAACACCCTTTAGAATGGAACCCACTTTGGGAACACCCTGACAACCCTGAGTAAGGGTTCTCTTGTGAAGCTGAGTCGCCCCCTGAGTTGAGCCAGCCTCGGGGAAACCCCCCAGTCTCTTCCTGTGGATCCCTCCCTCTGGGGGCTGGTGCTCAGGCCCCCAGGCCCAGGGTGACGGCAGAACCGGTCCTCCCACCCCGGCGGCCAGGGCGTCCTGCAGCTGGACAAGAGAAAGAGGCAGAGAGGAAGAGGGGTAGAGGTACTGGGCCGGGTGCTGCAGATGCCAGGCCAGGGGAAGACATGGCGCAGGCCGGCCTGAGCCGCACAGAATTCCTGCCGGCAGGGCGGGGAGGCTGCAGCCCCCACTTCCCCCTCATGCAGCTCCCACCCCCATACCCAGCCCAGATCTGGAAGCGCGTCCTAAGGTGCCGCCACAGCAAGCTGGAGGGACGCAACCCGGAATCTCTGCAGGATCACTCGCAGCAAGGGAGACCCAGGCGAGTAAATTAGATTAAATTGTTTTGCAAGATTTCATTCTGCCGACGTAACGAGAGGTTTTGGGCCTCGCAAACGCACACCATAAAGCACACTCACGCACAGGGAGGAGAGGCGCGCCAGGGAATAGTCTAGAAGGATAGAAAGGAGCCCTGTGCCTGGCCGCCCCCACCCGCGAGGCCCATGCCCCGGGGGCAGCCCCTAGCCCCATGGAGAGCAGTGACCACACCTCCTGGAGGGGCGGCCGAAAGCACTCGTGGAGTCCTGGGTGGCCGTGTGGCCGGGCCAGGCTGTGGCCACGCAATGGCTGCGCTGTGGCCGCGAGGCGGGCAAGACCCCTAGGAGTCAGCACAACCCCTGGGTGCTCGGGGCGGCCGCCGGGTCTGCATCAAACCTGCTGCACCGGCTGCAGCAAAGCCACGCCGCGCCGGGGCCCGGGGCTCCGGGGTAGGGTCCTGGCAGCCAGCCAAGGCCCAAACAGCCCCTTCCCCTCACACCAAGGCCGAGCACTGTCTCTCCTCCTGTCCACAGGCACCGCAGCTGCCTTAGCCCCCGCAGCCTCCAGCCTCAGAGGGGGGACAGACCCGGCCCGACCACTGCGGCCCAGGCAGCTGGCACCCCGAGACGGTGACCTCTGGGCACCGAAGCGGGAGCACCAGAGGGCGAGCAGGGAAGGATGCACACGTGCCCCTGTGGTTCCAGGGTCCTGCGAGGCGCGGCTCGCCCTAATGGCTGCTGAAGTGGTGCTGTGGCCAGACAGGGACGGCGCCCTGGGCTCTGGACGGGGCGAGATGCCACATCCCCCAGCTAGGGGCTCCAGCCTCCGAGACCGGCCACCCTGCGGCCTCCAGTGATGCCCTCGAGGCCCCCGCCTGGCCCCGCACCAGCCCCAACCAGCAGGCCCTGCTGTCCCTGCAGCAAGTGGCATCGCTGCACCTTCATCCACACGTCTGCCTGGGAGCTTTGCTTTTCCAACAGAGAAGGGCGGCATGCCAGATCTGCAAACTCAAGAACTGCTCATCGATGCTCTCCCCCGGCGGCCCCAAGGAGGGAGCTGTGGAGACGGGGCCGAGGGCACACACGGGCCCCGGGGGACCCTGGCATCTCGGCAGGCAGGGGGGACGCCGGGGGGTGAGCAGCGGCCAGCAAGGCGCCCAGCCGTGATGGTGGGTCCCGCGCAGGATGCCTCGGGTGGAGCGGGCAGGTGCTGGGCCCCGCCCACCTGCGGCGCACCTGCTGCCACAAACCCGCCGTTGCAGATCTTCCTCTGTGGAAATATTTTGACTTCAGGCTGGGGGCGTGCACAGGGCGCAGGCCTCCCTAAGACCGCGCACAGACCCGGGGCGCCGGCTCGCCCGGCCGGGTGGGGACGCGCCGCGGCCGACGGACAGGCCCGCCGAGCGCACGCTCCGTGGGCGATGCTCCCACAGGCCACGGCTCCAGCAGGCTTCCAGAGGACCCAGCAGTGTTTTAGCAGAGCTGCCGATCCCTCTCACCCGTATTTGTAATTTAAATAACGTGAGCTTGAGGAGTGTCTCCCTCGGGCGTAGTTCAGTAACTTAAAAAGCCAGCACAGCTCCCCGTGCCTCCTGCTGCTGATTATCGGTTGAAGTAGGGCCTCCCCCTTGCCACCCCTTGGATTCGCGGCGCTGGGGCACCCCAGGGGGCAGGTGGGTGGTGGGGGACGGGCTCCCTCGGCCCCAGCGGCGCCGGGGAAGGTTGTCCTGCCACTTTGCACTCCCCTCTGCGGCCATCGCCTCCAGCGAAGGATGACACAGACGGACCCCCGGAGGCCCCAGAGCAGCCCAAGGCCTCGGCCACCACCACCTGGGGTGGGGGTGGGGGCCCAGAGAGCAGCCGGACCCCCCATTCGGTGCACAAAAGACAGGAGCCTTTGCCACATGCCCCGTCATTAATATTCATCGCGCTGCTCATTTGCATATCATGCCATAAATAGTCGAGGCGAGGTAAGACACAAAGCTCCCCTGCATTTCTAATTATGCTTAAAAATCAAATGTAAATCACAACACGCTCCGCCACAGAAATATTAAATCAGCTCCGCGCAGCAGCAAGAGCCTCTCTGGGGGGTGGGGTGGCGATCCAGGCCCAGGAAGATGCGGCCACCACGCACCTGCCCAGCCACCTCGTGGCAGAGCCGCAGGGGCCAGGGCAGGGGCAGGGGCCAAGGCTGCCCCCTCAGCAGCGCCCCGGGGCCGAGCTGCCACCCCAGATGAGCAGGGGAGTAGCGGCAGAGCCCCTGAGGGGCCCGCGGCCGCCCTCCACCCCTGGCCTGCCTTTGGGGGGCAGCCCTGCCCGCACCCCGGGTGCTCCAGGCAACGGGCCACGCCCTTCCCCTGCCCTGGGGTGGAAAGAAGGCACCTGGGCTCCCCGCCCCAGAGCCCCAGCCCTGCACGGGACGCCCCCCCGCAGCGTCCTCTCCTTGGGGGGGCTACTTCCACGTATCCAAAGGCACATTTCAGACTGCTGGGTGGCCCGACCCCCGTCGTCCCCACAGTGATTGGAACAAAACAGCCCTGGACGTGCAGGGCCAAGAAACAGGTTAGGAATCGGAGATCCACGCTGGCTTCCCAAGAAAAAAGAAATGCAGCACAGCCTCGCAAGGGTTAATGCCGGTGGGGAGGGGGCACAACTATTTACTGCTCAGCTTTCCCCTAAATCTGAAAAAGCCAAGTCTATTTAGTAAGTAAAGAAAGCAGTGGCGACTCGGTCGAGGCTGCCGCTGCCCCAGCTGAGGGACAGAATTTGGCAGGAGTCCTGGGCAGCCAGGCAACCGCCCGCTTCCGGTGGGTCCCAGCCTTTGGTCTGGGGGAGGCGAGATGGAGCGCGGGAGCCTGGAGTGAGGGGGTGGGCCGGGGGGCCCTGCTCTGGCGGCCATGAACCCCACGATGGGCCCACGGAGTGTCACCCTCCCACCCCGTGTCATCCTGCAGCACCTGGAGGGTCCCGGGCCTGAGCACCAGCTGGAAGTCGAGGCGGGACACAGGGTGCCCTCAGGGCTGGGGTGGGGACCCGAGAAGGCGGGGCCGGGGGGCTGGGCAGGGGCGCTGGGCAGGGGCGCAGCAGCAGCTGGCGGTGGAGACGCCACCCTGGCCTGGGTCAGCGCCCCAGGTCAGCGTCGGCGGGTGCAGCAGGGCCCAGCACTGTGTGGAAGGAGGAGGAAGAGGTGGGGGCGGCGGAGGGGACCTCCAAAAAGGTAAAGGCCGGCGATAAATTCCGGCCGCGTGAGCCGCCCGCAGGTGCGGTTTGTCACGGTAGCCCCGGCGGCCGAGACGGTGCACGAGGGAGAGAGACCATCAGAGCCGCGAAGCGCCGAGGCCGCCCGCTCTGGTCCCGGCGCCACCACTGCGGCGGTCAGCGCCGCCCCGAGCCCGGGGCCAGCTCAGTCTCCCGCAGGCGAGCAGGGGTCGCTGTGGAGGCGAACCCACTGTCAAGGCGCCTCCCCGGGGTTCCGGAAGCCTTCGGTGCGCTCGGTCCAGCACAGCGGTCACCTGAGGGTCTGACGTCGGCCATGGCTGTCTCCGCAGCCTGAGCAGCAACTCAGAGCCCATCGGGCGACCCCATCCCCAAGGCCCTGGCGAACCGCGGCCAGGCCAGGACCCCAGCTGACCACGGGGTGGGGCCAGGAGCGGCGCCAAGGCCCTTCAGGGACAGACCTGCGGGGCCACCCCACCTGGGTCCCCCCACCAGCAGGAGGCCGGTCAGCAGGACGGCCCGGGCGCCCGAGCTGGGACCAAGCGGCACCAGCGGTATCTTGGGAGCTGGGGTCCAGCCTGGACCGCCACTGGACAGAAGGTTCCGGAACCTTCTCTGTGGCCTTGGCTCCTTCCACCCACTCGGCCAGCCTCCCTCCAGAGGCTACCGAGGGCCACCAGCCCTCTGTCCCCCCCAGGCCTGGACCCCTCCGCTCGCTTCCTCCCCCAGGCCCTCTGCTGCCACCAACTGAACCTGGCTTCGGGGGGGGCTCGTGGCACAGGGGTTGGCACAGCCCTCAGCCCCCCTCCCTGGGGGTGGGCCGGGGCCAAGGGGCACAGGCCGGGGCTGCATGGGGGTAACACCCCCCTGCACTGGGCGAGGACACGGCTGCAGCCCGCGGCCCTCCTGCCATCCTGGCGCTGCGCCCAGACCTATTTTTAAGCCCATTTACTAGAAATCCCACAAATTAAAGGAAATACGATAATGCAGTAAGGATCCTTGGGGCCAAATAAAAGCTACACATAATTTCCCTCATGCTCCAGTGTAAGAATCTTAACCACAAAGCCCAGATTTCCCCAAAGCTCTCTTGGAACACAGAATCCTGTTGTGTAAAGGATGGGAAAAAAGGTGGAGGGAAGAAAGACGTCTTGGCTTTGCCGGGGAATCACCCCGAAGCCACGCAGGCCAGGCTAGTCTGGGGGCCTCCAGGCAGGGCCGCAGAGGGCAACTACTGATAGGAAACATAAAGACACCCCACTCTTAGGGCCTGGGAGTCTCTCCAGAGGGATCCCTCACCCCCCAGGGGCAGGCAGTGACCCTGGGGCCTGAGGTCAGCCCCTCCTGCCCTCAGGTGGCAGCCCACCAGGGGGTCACAGGTCACGCTGCCTCCCAGGCACCAGGCCTGTGAGCAAGGCCTTACTGGACGTCATTAAATTACGACATGGGGTGAGGTGGGCCCTAAAGCCCAGAAAGAGCCAGAGAAGGACGAGAGACCCGAGGAAGATGGCCAGGGACGCCGGGCCCCCGGAGCTGGAAGGGGCTGGTTGACCGTGACGTCCCTCCAGAGCTGCGAGCAGATCACTTTCCCTTCTAAGCTCCCGGAGGTAGGCAACCCCAGGACACAAAGACACCCTGTTCCTTGACGGACTCCCCCCAACTACCTGTGAGGTGGGGACCACGGATGGAGAGTCCGGGTGTGGGGGAGGGGGCGCCCTGCGGCCCCAAGGACGGGCAGCCGTCAGCACGTGCCTCCCAGCCTGGCGAGTTCCCAGAAGGAAGCGGAGCTGCCGTGAGAGCAGACGAGGCAGTGGGGGGGGGGGCAGCTGGTGGGCAGGCCAGCTCCATCCCTCCCCATCGGGGACCCGGGGGTCCAGCTGTCCCTTCACCTGATCCTTGATCTTCTCTGAGTCCCGGAAGCCCCGGGACCAAGGGCGAGAGCTGAGGGCGGTTCCAAGCATCCCCTGGTCTGAGGTCACCCCGTTCACCCTGGAGCACCACGGGGTGGGGACAAGGCCCACAGGTATCGCCCCATTCCAGAGCGGAGAAGACTCTGCCCTGGGGCTGGGGCGGTGGGCAACGCAGGTGGGCCGCGCAGATCGTCCCCAGGCCCACTCCACCTCCCCCCGACGCTGGGCGGCCCCCCATCCCTGGAGCCCTCCGTGGCCCACGAGTCACCAGACGCCAGAACCGTCCCCTGCCTGGCCGGGGCGAGGAATGAGGGCTCCCCACAGCCCAGGTTCCCCAGAGGGCATCCCCAAGCACGTCCTGCCTCAGCTATGGCGAATACCAGCCACTCGCATCTATTAGGCACCCATTGTCTACAGTGCTTCCCGCAGAGGCTCTCCGCTCACCTTGGAGGCCCAGAAGGTAAAGTTCAAGCTGGCTGGCCCCGGGGCTAGCTCGTCTCACCCAGCAGACCACGCGCCACAGAAGGGGACCTGGACCACGGCGGTGCTCACTCGGGAGGCAGAAGAGGGCCGAGCCGTTCCAGGCAGAAAAAGGGGGGGGGGCGGGAGACACCACGCTTCAAGGACACCTGGCCCAGGCCATGAGGGGAGGCGTGCCCAGGAGGCCAGGCGCCCCGGCTCCAGCAGCAGCCCCAGCCCCAGCCCCCCACGGAGGGGGCCCTCCTGCTCAGAGAAAGGATGGAGGGTCGACTGCGCTCAGAAGCAACCAGGAGCAGGCAGGCGGGGAGGGACGCAAGCTGGAGACACAACAACCAACTCCAGATTCAGAAAAAAGCTCCCGAACCTCGGGACCCAAGCAGAGGGCTGACTGCCCATCGCTCAGTGTCTCACAGAAGCCCGAGCACTACTTGGTTTCCCGGAGAGGCCGTGGGCCCCCGCTTACTGTTAACTGGAGCCCGAGCTACGTGTGAACTTAGCATTTTTCCCGAGTTAGATGCAAAGGTTTTTCTACAGTAGAGAAACAGGCCCCAAAGGCTGGGGCTTTGCCCTGCTGGCCGCTGGCTTTCCCAGTCTGGGCTCCCGACTCCATCTTTCCTCAATGCTCCTCCCGTAACGAGTTAAACATGTTCTGGAAACAACCACTTTACACGGCGGTGCTGCCTTTAGCCTTTCAAAGCCCAGGACACACAAGCAGGCTCAGCGGCCGGAGCAATTCAAGCCGCTTGGCCGGGCACCCTCCTCCCAGGCGGTCTCGAGTCTCCCCAAGTGAACCCAGGCCCTGAAAGGGCTTGGACTTCACACGCTGTTCTTGGTTTTCACTCTTTCTTTTCTTCCCCTGAGGCTTCTCTGTCTCTGGACCTTGGCCAAGTCTTTCGTCCACCTGCATCTTGTGTAATGTGTGGTTCGGACCACGTCCCTCCCCCTGGCTCAGGCCAAGGATGAGCGGTGACCAGGCCACTGGGCTGGTCTTGACCCCGCCGCCCGCAGCCCCCCGTGACCTGAGAGACGGGGAGCTGCTTCCCGGGGGCAGCAGTCGCGGGGCCGGCTTCACGGTCGGACCACTTGGGTGACCCCCGGGAGTGGACGACAGGGATCTTGCCCTCCTCTTAGCCCTCTCTGCTGGTCTGTCGACCTGTGCGCAAATCAATTAAGAAACAGTTTCCGTCTACTGGAAAGGAGAACGCCTCTGAGGTAGGGGCAGGTGAGGCGTTTTCCATGTCCTCCTGGGTGGCGGCTGAAGCAGCGGAGCTGACACTGCCCGTTGCTGACGCCCAGCCGCCGCCTCGGTGGGTGTGGAGTTCTGTGCCCCCTCTAAGGTGTTCATGAAATCGACTGCAAGTGCCCTCGCAGAGCTGTGCCCTCTCTGGTTATAGAAATAGCAAGCAATTATAGAAACCCATTTCAGGAGTCTCCAAAACTGAAGAAGCGGAACCGCTAGTGCTTTAAATGAGCTGGCATTTCAGAGCGTAGAAACGCCTTTCAGGAAACTACTAGTCAGAAGCACTTTAAGATAAAAGTCCAAATCCCTGCAGTATAGGGGCTTTGGACAAATCAATCAGCTTTGATAATTTGGGATTTAAAACACTGTCATTTTCCCTGATTTTTATCACTATGGAGTATAAATAAAACCTGTATCTGATTTTCAAAATCTAGATTGTTCCTATCATTAGGACGGTAACCTGAATTTCCTAAACTCCCAGACTGTTTTATCAGTCAGAAATGCTGACATTACTTTCACATCATGTTTAAGATTACAAAAAAGATATAATTATATATCCAACAAGGTTGAGTAATTCTAACAAACTTGGAGATCACACGTAACCGTGGTGCACTCCTGCTTCTGGGATACGGAGTGCATTGCTCTGCCGTTGTCAGGTAATTCTCACAGCGCTGTCACCTACTGATCGCCTTTCAGCGTGTACACTGTCAAACACCTGAAAGCACAGAGAATTAAGCTGCAAAGCAGCGAGAAGAAACGACACCCGAGCAGCAGAGGGAGGAGAGGCCAGCGGCAGCCGATTTCTCATCAGGAACCATGGAGCCCGGTGGCAAGTGGCACCGCGTTTTCAGATGCTGAAAGAAGACAGCTGTCAACTCAGAACTCTATGCGCCACGAAAATGCCCTTCAGGAATGAAGGGGGCACCTACGACGTTCTCAGAGGAGCAAAAGCTACGGGACTCAGTCACCATCAGCCTCCTCCTGGGAAAGGAAGCTCACAAAACAGAGAGGAAACAATAAAAAGAGCCTCGGAACATCAGGAAGAAAGTACCTGATGAGCAAAACTGAGGTAAAGGCAACATAATTTCCTTCTACTGGAGAGTCTTCCTATTTATGTTCGACAGGGGACGTGGCAGTATCACTGATGTGGTTCTCGACATAGTTAGAGGAGATACTAAAAACAGTGCATGGTAAAAGGGGAAGGGAGGGAAGGTCTCGACACTGGATTGGCACCGAGAAGCCCCCAGCAGACCACAGGGACATATAGATAAAGTAAGCGCCGTCGTGGCCACTAAGAGCTACAAAAGGGAGACACTCAGACACAGAAGGGGGCAATTCAAACCCACACAAAAAAACAAAGCGCACCCATAAATGTAGTTATGCAATTACAAAAGATAGCATAAATGCATATTTCTTCTTTTTTGTCTTAACTGCTTTAAAAAGCAATGGCATAATGAAATATTAGTTGGCCATAAAAGAAAATGAAGTTCTGATTCATGCTACAATTTGGATGAACCTTGAAATCATTATGCTGAGTGAAATAAGCCAGACACAAAAGGACAAATATTGTATGAGTTCACTATTATGAAATATCTAGAATAGGCAAATTCATAGACACAGGGAAGTAGAGTAGCGGTTACCAGGGGCTGGGGAAGGAGGATGGGGAGTTATTGCTTAATGGACACAAAGCTTCTGTTTGGGTGATGAAAAAGCTGGTAATGGATGGTGGTGACGGTTGCGTAATATAGTGAATGTACTTAAAGCCACTGAAGTGTACACTTGAAAACGGTTAAAATCCTGAATTTTATGTTATATGTACGTTATCACAATAAAATCAATAGAAATAAGCAATGGTACAAAACTATATATATTTATAATATATTTGGAAATAACAGCACAAAGGAGGTGGGTGGGAGCAAAGCTGTACAGGACTAAGGAAATGATACCAGATAATTCAAATCCACAAGAATAAATACAGAACCGTCACAAGTGGTAAAAGAGAACGTTATATATAATAATATAACAAATCCTATAAATATATACCTGCTCTCCTATATGCTCTCAGTTTCTTTAGAAGACATAAAATAATATAAAGTAACAATTATAACAATGTGTTACTGGGCTTTAACAAGTGTATAGGTATATACACACATATATATTAACAGTAACAGCTCAAAGAACGGAACTCTGTTAGAAATAATGTTTCTACATCTTACTGGAACTTAACTTAGTACAAAGAGGGATATTTTATAAGGATAAAAGGGTCAAGCCATAACAATTATAAACATAAAGGCACCCAACAATGGCTGCAAAATACATAAAGCAAAACTGAGAGAACTGAAGGGAAACATAGCACAACAGCACAATAATAGTTGGGGACTTCAATAATACACTTTCAATAATGGACAGAAGAACGAGGCAGATCACAAGATCACAAGGACATAGAAGACTTGAACAACACTAAACCAAACAGACCTAACAGATATCTGTAAAACACTCTACAGATCCTGCTTCCTGCCGAGACTGATGTCTAGGCTGAGGGTCACACTGAGCTTAAGCAACTTCAGGGTCGCCTTTAGGAGTCAGCACCGTGGCAGAAGACGTCAAGACCAAAACCAAGAACTACCGAACTGCCCGTTTGGACAGCCGCTTCCCCAAGCAGAACCAGACCAGGAACTGCTGCAGAATTACCTGGACTTCCACCGCTACGAAAAGGCAACGACTGCTAAAAGAGGTGATGGCTCTGTGTGCGAATGGTACCGGCGTGTGTGTAAGTCCCTCTGCCCCATATCTTGGGTGTCAGCCTGGGACGATCACAGGGCAGAAGGCACATTTCCTGGGAAGATCTGAACTGCCCACCCCACTTTTCCCTGTCCTTAATCCTTCTCCCAGGGTGGTGAAGGGTGACCCCCACCCTGGGATCCTGAATCATGACTTAACTAATAATAAAAACTTACTGGAAAAGTTAAACAAACAAACAAAAACACTCTACAGCAGCAGAATATATATTCAAGTGCACATGGAATATTCTCCAGGAGAGACCATATATGCTGGGTCATAAAACAAGCTGCAATAAACGTAAAAGGGCTAAAGTCAAAGAATGTTCTCTGACCACAATGAAAAGAAATTTAAAAATCAACACATAGGGAACGATTGTGGCTCAAGCGGTTAAGCGCCTGCTTCCCACATGTGAGGTCCTGGGTTCGGTCCCCAGTGCGTCCTAAAAACAAAAACAAGCAAACAAACAAAACAACCAACTCAAAGGAGCCACTGTGACTCAGTGGTTGAGCACCAGCTTCCCACATATGAGGTCCCAGTCTCATTCCCAGGCACCAGTAACATAAAAAAAAAAAAAAAAAAAAA